>CAJRST010005557.1:9485236-9518514 GCA_907169785.1 Menidia menidia | reverse complement strand
GACTTTTCTTCATAGACTCATTCCAACAGCCTTCCTAATTTGAACTTTCAAGCTGCCAATTGCTCTCATGAGAGCATTTACTGTTTGAGTCACAGCATCAACGCCAAGAGACAGCTTGTGCCTCAGATTCAAATATTGAGTATTTTTAAGCCTTATAAAACTTGTAATATGTTTACATGCATAGTTGAGCGACAGAAAAATCTCCAACAGACCATATAATTGAATTATAGTTATTTTCCCAGTATAGACTGTTAATTTCCTGCTCTTGTTTTTGCTGCTGTCTTCCTCGGTTACTTACCGTTACTCAAAGCTGGAGCTAAAAAGGTGAAACATGTGCAGGGTGCCTTTGAATTTATTTCTGGTGATGATGATGATGATGTCACCGGACACCACTGCTGCTATCCATCATTAATCATATATACCCCGATGATCTGTTTTTGCTTTATTGCAGTTGACTCTATTTTAGTGCACCACATTCTTTATGTTAATACTTTTACTATGATTCTATGAGAATAATTTCAGTCTGTTTATCCATCCATCCATCCATCCATCTTCAATCTCTCCAATTCTATGGAGCTTTACCCCAAAAAGTGCCACTCTGAGATCAACAAACAATATACACGCACAAATAAATTCTGCTGATGGCCTCCAAACACTTAGGCAGTGATGCACTTCATGAGTAAAAACTGCTTTCAGTAAAAACTTGGACTTACACTAGGCTTCAGCTGTGGAGAAGATAAGCTTATTACAGCCTGTTATCTGTCACTCTGTGTGTATATGTAGTTTGCAGAACAGTAGATTAGCAGAGGGCTAAGAGACAAGATGGATTGGTGAGAGTTTGCGGGTAAAAAAAAAAACTGGGTGTTGGAGAGCAGCAGTGGCAGGGAAAGATAAGCGAGAGAGAAAGAGTGGCAGGAAGGGGTGGATGGATAAAGAGCAGGATGTCAACCTACGTACTCAAAGCTAAAAATCCAGGTAGCTGGAGAGCGGCGGAGGAGAAAGTGACAGAAAAAAGGGGATTTAAGAAGCCACAAGGAGATTTAAACAGGGAGACTTACATTGATTCCTTCCCAGGAAAACTCGGCACGACCATGCTGGGAAAGATGGGAGGAAGGAGAGGAAAGAGGTAAAGGAAGGGAAGGAAGAGAACAAGGAGATTTAAAATAAAGGAAAGCGAGGACTGGTACAAAGAAAATGGGCTTAGTGTGCTGTTTGTATGCGTTGTTTCCTCCATTGCTCTGAATATATCTGATTAGATATTTAGGAAACTACGTTGCTTAAATTTCTCCGGGATATTCTTTAATCAACCAATAATGGAGTTGGCACCCTGCACATGCTGTATTTGTGTTTTCCAGAGTTTTGATCATAAAGCAAAGCTGTTTTTTCTATTTACTTGCAGTCTACAAGATTCAAGAAAATGAGAACTAAAGAGTTCTGATAAAAAAGCGTTTTAAAAAATGGGGCTTCTGTTAACAGTATCCTTGATGGTTCAATGGAGCCATGGTTCAGTGGCTCCATGTGCTTCTGGTTGGAGGGTCAGATGATGTGGGTCAACGGGCAAGTTGCTCTGTCTGGGGGTAAATGGACTCACTTAGCTTATCAGTTCAGACAGTTAGGTAGCTAGATTATTTTCTGTGTTTTCTGTGTTGATAAAGTACCAACTTTTCAAACTTTTCAAATGAATAAAAAGAGTAAAGTTGTAATGATTTGTGTCTTTCCCTTCTCACCTGTGTGTAGGCTTATGGAACAGCAGAAATTCTGGGTCTCGGTGGGCTGGGTTTACTCACTATCGTCTCACCCTGCTCACATCTGGACTTTCATAAAAAGTTTGGTTAGATGTTCTCAAGTTAAATTCTCATTTATTCTGTGTACATTTTGAGACAAGATTAAGCTTTGGAATCTGCAATTTGTGAATTTAGACAGACAAGGTGTGGCTGTATGTGTTAAAATCTCAAAATGATTTACTTCAATCTCCTCAGAGTTTCTGTAAAGCAACATGAAAAGCAGTTAGTGGAACAGGTGGACAGACACCGGAGTTGTTTAGTGCCGTATGGCTCACCGCCTGCATGTTATCGGCTCCACAATGGCCAGATTGTTTAGGTAACCAATGGATACCACTCCGCAATGACCCTGTTGCAAGGGGCAACAGCAAATCAGCTAAGTACTCAAACCTGGATTGCATTTATTTTGTCTCCTCACATGCCTGTGCAACAGTGTATTCAAACAGCCATATAGAGTCCCTGCAATGTGCAACGGGCACAGCCATCTTTATCTGTAGATGCAAAATCTTTGGAATTGGAGCAGACAGCCGTCAAAGAGATTTTTCCTTTTTTCTTTTTTTTCCATTTTCCATTTGTCACAATGCCCTAAAGAGTTTCTCCACTGCCAGCGAAAGCGTGTTATCACTGATGTACCATTCAAATCCAAAGATCACAGACTGCATGAGAGGTGGAATTCCCTTTACTTTATGTCAACGTAAAGGCCAAACTATAAAGCTTTTACCACTGGACAATATGCTCGACAATATGTTATGTGTGCTTATATATAAATCCAAATGCAATTCAAAGCAGTAAACTTACAAGGTGACTCATAGAATATGTAGCTGTCTGGGTCTTAGATTAAGATAATTCACTGCATCAAAAAACACAGAAATGTTAGCCTTAAAAATCTAGGAAGAACAGAATATCCTCTCTCTTGTTGGCACAAGCAAATGGTTATAAACCATTTTGCATTACGAGAGGAGTCAACAGAAAAAAAGGGATTGTAGATATTATGAATTTGTTCAGAGATTCAGGAGATGCTCAGCCTTTGTGTCTGTACTCATTCATGCTTTATTCAACAGCTGCTGGACACTGAGACCATAGCCTGCATATCTAAATGACTGAATATGAATTTAGGTCTGAGTTGGTTTAAGGCCTTGCTTTTTCTGCCCTGATTAGCGTTTTTCATCAGGTGTCAGAGTCAGGGGGCAATCGGCAAATTGAAACCAAGGGGGAGCAGAAACGGAGAGCCAGAATTAATTGAATCTCACTGCAGGCCACATGCGCTCTCTTGGAAGCCTCAATGTGATATTCATGTCAGAAATGTTTAGTTTCATGGCGAGAGAATGAGGAATAAGAATAATCCTTCCCTAACAAGGCAGCCCAAGATATGGCGGAGGGATTTAGCAAAGCCTTGCAGACGCCACAAGTCGCCTCAGTTGTTTTTTTCATTTCACGTCTACATTAACAAGAGCGGGTAAAGATGGGTGGAATGATTTTCAGCCTTTGAAACTACTAGGCCTAAATAAAAACTATTTTACAGCATGAATCATTCAAAGATTCTGTATAAAACCAACACAACTAAAGTATACCAATTACATATCACAAATAAAGATTGGTCGAGACAATTGGACTCACTGAGGATGTTGTTTGGATTGAAGTTATTCAATACTAAGAAAAGTAAATAGTAAAGAGGATTCAGTTAGCCTAAAACTATTTGTTTTGCCTTGACTGGCTTGAGATAATGAATCATTCAAGGCCTTTAAATCATGTGCCTCCATAGTATTGTGAAACCATCTAAAAGGATTTACTAGAAGTAATTAATGTCTTTAGATTATGAAAAATAACTTTTTTCGGAGGTGGAGGCTGGAGAGATTAGTTCAATTTCCAGCTGGCCATAAAGTTATTCGTGTTTGCTCTTCAGCTCTAAAACATATCAGCAAGATGCAGACCATCTGGAAAATTCAAAAAGCCAAGCCCTTTCATGTCATCTCACCCTAACCTTACCCAATAACATCTGAAACTGCAGATGCTGGCAGATGTTAAGGTACATTCATCCTTTGGGTATCACAGCTGATTTGAAAAGAGCAATTCTTGGCAATCTATCCAATATTTTCTTCCCCACTGGTGCCATCAAAGTTCATTTATCGTTTTATTTTTCTGTATATTGTCTCGCATGCAGCAAAAAGGGCAGGAAAAAAAATCTCTGCGGCTCACTTTGTAAGCCATGATGCTTTGATATCCATCCAGAAACCTGTTCAATCCTGCAGAGATCTGTGCCATGCAGCAGAAAACTGCTGAGGTTGGACTTTAACCAATTCGGTCCATGCAAATATGACAGCGGTTCAATGTCAATTTGTGTTTTTCCTTCCTCACAGAGATGAACAAATTAGAGTCTGTGCTTACTGGAGGTTTAAACCAAGATTAACAATGGTTAAACGTGTAAAGAGACACGAGTGGTGTCAACACAGCCCAAGGACATCAGAGATTGTGGGATTGAGATTTGCATGCAAGCCAGGTTTGTGAGTGCAACACCTTCACAGTTAACCTTGGAACAAAACACAAAAAAAAGCAGGTGTCATTTCACCTTTGTGGCGTGTGTGTCTGAACTTGCTAAAATTCTGTTCTCACAGAGACTGCAGAAAGTTCAAACAGCCGAGCTCCACAGGACAGCGCTGCCGGCAGGTCCACACAGAAACACTGACATTGTTCATTCAGCGTCTAACCACAGGAGGAGTCTGCTGTTCGCGCGGCATTCAGATTTTAAAGCATCCTCCCTTCCAGCCAACCAACAATAGTACTGTATTTATTCGTCCCAACAAAAGAGTGTTGAATCCTTGCAGAATGCATTTAAGATAATTATGTGGTCATGTTATTCCACCTATAATAATGCATCTTACCAGTAATTTTATGACAAATTGAAGAGGTTTTCTGCCCCTGAAAAATCCTACCATGAGACATATGTCCTTGTGGGCAATTAAAAAAAGGAGAGTAGCGAAAATCCTGCTGTTGCTTTTTCTACCATGATCTCACAGTCTCCTTACGTTAATCTCTTTAACCTTTCTGGCTTGTCCAGAAGATGAATTTTGATTGTTACAAGACACAACTCAGCTCTCGTTGCTTCGGTTCAAGGTTCCTGTTTTAAAAATGCATCACTAAAAGGCAAAGTCGGCAGCCTGTATATTTAATGTAGAACAGCAGTTTTCCCAACAGGAGGTAATCTTCCCCAGGAAGGCTTGATTTAGCTCAATGGATGGGAGTGGCAAAGTCTTCCGTTATCAATACTCCAAATGCATGCAGTGCATTGGAAAAGAAGAATAAGACTCAAAACGTGTGTTTTAAAACATAAGAATGTAGAGAAACCATGTTTTAGGGTGTAGCGGTGACTAAACGATGTGCACTCAGACAGCAACTGGAAAAAAGCAAACACCTGAACGGGTCGAATGTCTTCCAGGAATTATAAAACCTCAACTGAACTCCAAAACTATAGACCAAATCTCGGTCAGACGGCTCTTTGCACTGCATCCTTCGAGCCAGACTGTTGTGATTTTGAAGGGCGTTCATCCTCAGAGGAGATCTGGCTGAATCGCTCGGTATTGATCGGACTTTTAGCGGAACCACAAACAGGCTGATGTTTCAGCTAATGCGCCCACCGCTGGGCCCTATGCGGCATGGATGTTTTCCCCACTTTTAGCTGGAGTTAAATATGCGATGTGAACACTGACTATGAAGACAGTATGCATGTGTGAATTCAAAGTCCCAGTCTCTGGAAGAGTTATTTATTTTGATTAACTATAATACTAAAATATAGTACTGTGTGGTATTGAACAGACTATAAAGCAGGCTATGTTGGGGATTAAAATACCGAAAATTAACAAGAAAAATTAGACGCATCATCATCATCATCACACTAATAATCAGTATGCTAGAATTGTTGTTGTCAGCAGTTTTCTTCTCTTTTATACAATTTTTCTTTTGATTGTATTTGTACTGATTTATTTTGTGATTTTGTTTTTCAGACTTGGACCTGAGCCTCCTGTCTGAGACATTACCTCATTTCGCTGATTTCCTGCGTCATGTTGTGTCAAATTCCCTTCCACCTGCTGGCCTCTTTCCCTCTGCAGGCCCATAAATTACACAGAGGAGGCCTGTTTGAGGGAGTAAACGACTTGAAGGCTGCTGTGAGATCACTGCTTGACAAAAACTTAGCGAAAATCCACCGCAGTACCCAAACTACCGAATTCTAAAAGCGATCCCAAAGCTAGAAACGTGTCCCATGAGGCTAGAAATTATTTTCCCCCCACAGGTGGGAGGTAGAAAGCAGCATGGTTTGTGGAAAACATGGCTCAAGTCTGCTTTCACTTAGTTTGAATTAGTTTAGCGTTTAATGTATTTATGGTAACAAGAGGATATTTGACATGTAGAGCAGTATGTCAGCCTTCATGGCCTCACATTGAAAACAAACACAACAGGAAACAGAAAAGAAAACAGCGGTTTGTCATGAAACTCAATAAGATGAATGTCTTTGTTTGTGCACCCTACCGTCTTATTCTTTGTGCGCCTCTGTCTCTCTCCAGAGTCCACAGCTGAGAAGTGATACATGGCCCAGTAATAGTTTGAGCCCTGGGGAGAGCAGCTCTGTGGCCTTGGTAAGAGGCTATCAACACAGACACACCTTCACACCGAGTCACACACAGCCAGTCACGAGAGTGCAGCGATACACACAGGAGAGCATACAGCTTTGATTAATATGAGCTTCTGCAGGGTGATGCCACTGTTATCATACTTTTTTTGTGTGTTTTCTTACAGTTTCTCACCCTATTCACCAATAAAAGACTCTAAAAGTGAAACATAATGCTGATTTCTATGGTTACAGTGACATTTAAGGAGGAGAAGTACACGTCCAGTGTCTTTTTGATGAAGAAACAATTCATCATAAATAATTTCTAACATATATTCAGCAGTTACAAAATGACAAGCCAATGAAATATTATAATGGACTCCAGAACAGTGGATTTCGGATCAAATATTTAATATGTGGGGAAGGTGCTACCCCTGAGCTTTAATTTGATCGTTTTATGCATAACCTCCAGTGCCACCATCAATCTTTCACTATCTGCGTCCTCCTGCTTATCATGCAAGTTGAGCTTTTCCAAGCAGAAGGAGAGAAAGTACATCAAGGACAAGCCACAGCTCACTCGTGGATACAGCTGACATTCACACCCTCACCAATTAACAGCGGTTAATTAATCTGGACTGTCGACTTTTGAAAGAAAATGAGCACTCTTTAGCCCATAATGCCTCGCCAGGCCCTTATCACAACATTTCTGAGTAAGTTGTACACAAATTTACATTCATAATGTCTCTTTTATGCTTTTGAAATGGCCTTTCTGGTATATTATAGAGACAGGAAGGAGAATATCATACAACAAACCCTAATGGAGCCGATGTGACTGTTTTCCATGAGCTTTACTCATTGGTTTTGAGGACACACACACCATATTTAATATTTCAATAAGTCTGCACAGCGCAGACATCCCTTGTGACAATGCCAGACACACACAGGAGACAGCCTTCCAGGGCTTTTTGCCTTCAGCCTATTCATCAGCAGTTACATGAATAATCATTTGAATTGAGGTCAGATAACTGGCTCAGCCTGTTGAGAGCATCCCACTGTTAGGGCATCTTTAAAAAGTCTTGGCTGCATCATCTGTAAATTAGACAGATTCATGTTTGGGTGCACTGACCTAAAAGTGGGGTGGGGGGGGGGGGGTTGCTTTTTCAGATTATCGATATAAAGTGGAACTTAATCACTTCTGACCTCTTGACCCTGTCCATTCATAAGGCACCTGCAGCCACACAGAACTGTATCTGCAAGGAGATGTGAATGAAAAGGCTTTAGTTAGAACATTTTTAGATACTTTTATTAGATTGGAAAGTCTGTACAGTGTTCAGCTTTTCATTTTCTCTTTGAGTGTCACAGCTGTGGCAAAGTAAGAAAGTTTTCTCATTTTCTTTATTGGTTAAACATCACCTGTCAGATCATAACCGGTCCAGGCAGTAAAGTGCACCATGTGGTGCAGAGTTTGTCGCGTGGTAACAAAAGGTAAGTGCAGCCCGTGGACATCGCGGCAGGAGAAAACGGAGGGGGGAAAAAACCGAGGTGTGAGCTGGCTGGATGAACTCCCAATACTCCCCAGGTGGCTGCTGTAATGCCGCTGCTTTTTATTATTCGAATGGAAATTATCCTCATGAGCTAATCTTTGTATAAATAACTACTGCTGGGATTTGAAATAATTAACGTAACGTTATCATTAGGCATCTTCACTTGACATAAACACATTCTTAAGATATGCCATCAAAGGAGCTAAGTGCCAGGAACGGTGATGTACAGACTCAAGGTTAGCATATACGGGAGGACAAGACACCATCTCCATACCCATAGCAACAGCTGCATCTGTACTTCTGATATGCACCTGGCTGACAATAAAAACCTATTTTATTCGACCAAGTCTGTCTCAGCGGAGTCTTTTCCTGCAGCATCTTCACCTTGGCCATTTGAAGACGACCATCTCCATAATACACCCCAATAGCACATACCATGGAAAAACTATGATGGTGCCTGAAGTTAAAAACAACTCCAAAACTCAGAGAGAGAAAAATATAGGCATTTCCAATAATTATGGAAATGTGCCATGACTGGGTTGTATACATTTTTCCGAGGGCACTTTATAAGGTTTTTTTGTCCAAGCTTTTTTATTCAGAAATATCTTTTGTGTATGATTTAGCAATAAATGTAAAATCCCACCACCAAATAAAAAGAAATAACTTAAGCTGTTTGAGATGTTTGAGCGGTACTTTGTTTGATTCTTTAATCTTTTCATAATTAAATCCAATGAATGTTCAGCACATGAATCACAACGAGATCACACCTAAAAGAAGGATCAGTCCCTTTAAACTGTGAGGTCCACCTGCAGAGAAGGGAGATATTTGATAAAAGTATTTGAGGATAATATTGCCTTGCTGTGTCTGTGTGCTGTGAGATCTAAGCTGTCAGACGGTATATCCAGATCTCCCATATCGCAAAATTGCGCCTGAAGGAATATTAAATACTACAGCTCTCAAAAGAAGCTGACCCAAAAAAACAGAGAGAGGCTGTGAAGCCGGAATGATCTGCTTCAGTAAAGGTGAAACACATTCAAAGAGAAAGAGTTGCTGCGTGTTTCTGTGATTCTCCACCAAAGCCTGTCAGAAACCTGTCCATAAGAGCTGAGAGTCATATCAGCTTGTTAAAGAAAGGGCATAATGTCTCCCTTTATGTCCGGAAGAGTGATGTAAATCCAACTGTTATCTCAATCAAAAACAGCAGTCACTCATTCCTCTCGGATTTGGTATGTATGTATCCTGATAATATCTGTCCATATGATGCAGGACTCGATAGGATGCATAATTGTGAAGCATTAATGTAGTCAAGTAGCGACTGAAACGTGTCAGCAGCGGTCTACTCTGACTCACTGACAAGTCCTCTATACAGTGAACAAGTGAGCAAAGTTGACAATTCACATACTGTCTCTGATGTGTGAAATAGGCTATTTCCCTTTTTGGGTGAGTGTCTGTATCTCATTTATCCCATTTATCTCTGAGAACCAGCTGTGTGTAGCCGTCCAGAGTGAACGGGCTCCACTAAGCTTACTTTTTCAAAGTGCGCCTTCTTTTTTTCTCCTATTCTTTTGCTTTGCTTGTTTCCTTTTCTTAAGTCATCCACTAAATCCTGCAACAAGTGATATGCCCAGAAAGCGTCACTCTGGTGACCAAAAAAACAGGAGAAGCAGCTCAAAGTGATGATTTGGGCACAGATTAGATGAAAACTGGTTGTCGCAGATGATTGGTAATGCTTTTATCACTTGAAACTTGCATGAATTGTTAAAAAAAAAAAGACAACACAGACAAAGTGAAATATTCACTGAAAAGAGGGCAACAATGGAGACAAGTGTCATGTCAGAAAAGATCAAAATAGTGTCAAAGCAGCCTTTAAAAACATAGGACTCTTGATCAATGCGTAGAGGAATGGGAAAAAGAAGACGGCAGCACTTTACCTGATCCCCATCCTTCCGCACTGGCACCGCATCCGCTGCTGGGGAGACAAAAAAAAAGAGAAAAAAATACTAATAAATGAGATGAATCTCAGCAGGATTCGTTATCGGGTGCAACAGGTCTTAAGCCGTGAGCAAAATCATGGATCCAAGAAAACTGACAAGATACGCTGAAAATGATTTTGTCCCAAATGTCCATGATAACAGGGGGGAGGGGGAGCAGGGACACTGACATGGAGGAAGATAACAGCATGTCAAACTGATGCAGCCTCCAGCATCCTCACTGTCCGGTGTGTTTTTTTTCTTCTCACACACACACCAAGCTAAAATTAGACTAATTATCCACGCCTAGCATTAACACACAAGGGGAGCAAGCAAAGTGAGTCATGAAGGTTAGAAATAATCCGTGAATAGTTCAGGATGGGGAGGCATTTTCATCAGAAGAAATGTAGTATCACTTTCACAACACAGTTCTACAAAAACACATTCGCCACTATTTTTGCACAAAGACAGACACAGCGAGCAGAAGATAACAGACTCCACTCCGCTACCATCACATCATGACCTTGACAGAGTGAGAGCTGCAGAATGAAAATTATCCATATATCGCAGGTCCATTAATGGCTTAAGTGATAAAGATAACACTGTGCAATGCTTAGAGCGGACATCCTCGTTATCTTGTTTATCTTTGTGAAAATGATCGCTATTGTACACGCATTTGGGGTTTAAAGCGTGTTTCCCTCAAAGGTTAAAAAAAAAAGTAGATTTATGATAAAAATTTATTCAGGTTTTTTTTTGTTATTCGTCTCAAAACTGGGTTACAGACCAAAGGGAAAAATCTCTGTCAATCATCAGAAAAGACCATAAAACCACAACAAAACTGCACCTTTCTTTTCTAATCTGTGGCAGACAGACAGAGCACGAGAGCATCTCTTAATATTCAGTGGATTATTAAAGCTCAGAACAGCCATGTTTTCCGTTAACTTGCAACACCTTTATTCATGTGGGGAAAACACTAACACCAAGTTTTATATTCTCTAAATTATTCATCTAAATTAAGCCAAAGCAGCTTAATGTTGCACTGCTTGTGCACTTCTGCTTCAGTATACAATGACGCAAGGTGATAAAGAGGAAAGGCAACATCAACTAATGCAACATGGTTGGATCTTTGGCTCAGAATGAAACAGCACATAAATAAAAGTACAACATGAGCAGGGAAATTATGAGCGCCCCTCTTTAATCATCCCACACTCACATTCACACCAGCATAGTAGTTTAGTCTCTTATAGAGTCTTTGGCAATCTTTGATATAAGCACGTCTCATGCAAGGATGCATTTAACTGCAATTACCTGCTGTTTGATTAATGTAATATTTTCCAGTAGATTGAAGCACATCCTCTACGAGAATGCCGGTCATGTAAATCAAGCAATGATAAATCAATTGTTAAAGTTGGCGCTGAATCATTTTGACAGTTTCAGACCACTGATAGCGTCTCTTGTGAGTCAATTTGTCATAGGGTGTCTCCTGCAAGCATCAATATCCTCGCTGCAGACAAAAAACAGGATATGACTCATTAACAGAACACCGAGGTGCACCTTGATTTACTCTCTGCTCCCAGGTGCATTCAAATGAGTCAGAAGTAGCACCATCTTCTGTTTCAGCATTAAGATGAGTGAAAATGAGTCCTGTGTCCAGTATGGCACTCAGACCCCGAAGATTAATTGGATTAATTATCAATCCCATGACTTGGCACAGAGGGCTGTGACCTCCATGAGTCAGCAATGCCAGTGATGTTGAAGGATATTAGATTTAAATGGCAATGAAAGAAGAAACCTCCCACTTGTTAACTCGAATTATGACCTGCATTTATAATATTTCATGCAAGAAGGAAGATTACTTCATCGCCTCCTCACAACCGGATCAAAATAACCACAAAAATACTTACGTTAACTCTAAATTCAGAGGCATTTAAGAGAAGTACTATGCTTAAGTTGGCAGAAATGTAAATATAAGTACAGAGCTCTACACTCTCATCTTTAGAATATATAATGATCAATGCAAAAATCCTCCTTTGACCCATTAACTATCTTTTACTACCTCCTTGATGGAAGGTTCAAAGGAATGGATTTAACAGCTGAAATCAATACTGTAGCATGGAGTCATTCATCAGTCCACCTTGCATTAGGAGCTAATATATCATATGTATTGTATTCTTAACAAATGGCTCAACATCTACATCGGTGCCGCCTGCATCGATTCATGCTCTCTGCCAGGTCCCACCTCAGCTGAAGGGAGCACTGCCAGTCGAAAGTACCCAGAAATACCTCCGTCTGCAGTGGCCAAAGCATTTTCATGCAAATAGGTGCCGATTAACTTCATACAGCAAAGGCTGCAGGTGATGGGGAGATTTACCTAAACTCAGCGATAGAAGAAACTGTAAACGTTCTTATTTCCAAAAGGACGAGACACGACATGAGAGATATGTGTTAAATCCCTAACACACAGTATTTTCAGTTAACATGTTTGTGAAGGTTTTCTGATTTATATCCATTTAGAGCCATATCTAATGTTTTTGTTGTTCAAAACAGAACAAATTTTCAGAGCCTGGCTGGTGATTTACGTCTTATATTAGTTGTGTGCCGTGATATACAATGTTTCTATGGGCAGAGATAAAGATTGATGGCTTTCAGTCCATCTAAACACTTGAGAAAAATGACGGGTACCCTCTAAAGTCACCAGCAACAGCTTTTTCTTTCCTTCTTTTCACTCTCTCACCCATGGATTCATATGGTGTCATGTCAGGTCCAGAATTGTGACCCAGATCCAAAATGATCCTTTGCTTCATGTTTTCTTTTCCACCTACTACCAGCTACTATCGCCCCAAAATAGATAGATCTTAGACACGATGGAATATCCTCATCTTATCAACAATCAATGCAGGCACATAATTGACGTCATTTTCAGGAATCTCAGATGATCTAGTTCAGTTGTCAGTAATCTCATCAGGTTCATGGACGTCCATGTATACCTCTATAGTTTCTTTCAGTTTCTCACCATAAGGTCCACCGTCTTTCACTTTTCCCCAGTTTTTCCATTTATTTATCAACAAATATGACCAATATTTCAGTCATTTAAAACCAAAGCTAACCAATCCATGAGGGCAGTAAAAAGGCCTTTTAAAGCAGCGTTTCTTACGCTCACTTTCTCTACACAAAACATACACAAATGGAGTCAAGTGGAGAGTCCAAATGTGGCTCTTTAGGGTTCATTTTATCATTCCAGACAGTACACTGTTGGTGGGATCAGACTCTTATCATCACAGCTTGCGTAAAGCTACAGTGACACAGGCTGTGTCACAGTATGTGTTTTATTACATTTATATTGATCTAAGAACAAAATTCAATCAAAAGCGACTTACAAATGTGGAGCACAACTTGATCATAGCTATGGCTGAATTTACATAAGCCTTTTCATTGAGCGCTCAGCTGCAGCCAAAGGTTTGAAGCCCCACTATAGCATTGGCCCAGCTTGCTTAAAACCTGGCTGAGAAGGTACAAATTGAGGCCCAAAAGTATCAGTTTGATTGTCTTATGTGGTCCCACTTACAATGAAGAGCCACCAAAAATGCAGCAAAAATGTTGTCAGCTGACAACGGAGCCGAAAACAGAACAGAAAACACAGCGAGTACACACAAGAACAAAGGGAACTGGGTTGTAAATAGCAGGAGGTAAATAATCTGAGCAAGTAGCAACTAAAGAGGGATGTGGAGTAAGCAAAACCAATGGATATGCCCCTGAGAATAAGATGGTTTAGAATGAACGGGAAGTAAAGGTAAAATCCCCAAACCAGAAAGAAAGGAAGGACAAAAGCCGAACTGAAGGTTATTACAACCACAGACGGTTGTTGTTGTTTTTTTCCATTACCTGCACACGTAAGGAAGATTCAGGCCTTAAAAAACAAAGCAAGATTTCAGTCCCATTCGAAGCACGACCTCTGCCGACCTAAATCAGGACAAAAGCACTTACAAATGGTCCACTTGATGGATGGATTTTTCTGACCTGCCTGTGGCTTTCTGTTACTTTCAGAAATTGGTGAGCATGAATTACAAAGCACGAGGGCACTTGTGTACTCCACACACCTGCAAACCCCCACAAGCTGACAATGTTTTTAGGCAACTGCAGACCTCAACCCTCGGGGAACGCCGCCCGCAGAGAAAAGGGAAGTAAAATCCATTTAAATCGAGTTTTAAGATCCATAACCCAAACCTGACCTGAAAATATTCTGCGTGTGCCAAAAGGCCTGCAAGATACGGTGACATGTAATCATATATCAAACTGAAAACGAATGCAAGCTGTTGGCATTTGAGTTTGTGTGTTCACAGTCCATCATTTTCTGTGAAGGGTGGAAAAGAACAGATGGATTTTAAACATAGTATCTCTATCACGTAGTCGCAGTAAAACCCACTAAAAGAATGTTTATTGTCTCAGACATTAGAGAAGGGTGGATGATATTGGACATAAAAACAATGAAAACTAGGATGGAAAATGTTCTAACTCCACGAGGTGAAAATGATTATGTGTGTGCTCAGACAATTCTCCTCTCCAAACAGATTTAGGGTCACAGGGAAGCAGAAGACTGACCGAGTGAGTAGTTTCATAGAGCAGGAAGGAAATCCCAAATGACCACAGCCTATAATCCCATCCCATATAGGGGCAGAAACCCATTTTTATAAGGGTTTATGGCTACTTTCCTAAACACCTTGTTAGTTCTGACAAAGTGCTTCGGGTGAATTACAACACTGGACGAGCTCGGCTGACTTATTAAACTTTGCTAGCCGTGCTCTCCGAGTGTCTTCCTCTCTCTCAGTGTTAATGAAAGGCATGCAGTCTTAGTCATGACTGCTCTCTGTGAGCACATTTCAGCTGCAACCCAGGGGATCCTGGAAGCCATTCACTTCACACAACACACCCACACGCTCTAAGGTGCATACAAACACACACCGACATCGGTGAGTCATCCCGGCACACACCTCTGGAGTTGATGGAGCACCCTGCTGGAGCCACGGGATAGAAAGGAGCAGGTGAGACACACAGAAAGGGAAGCTCTAAAAAAAAAAAAAGGTGGATGGGGGGGCAGGAACCTGGAACCAACTCAGAGTTTTTTAGGGTCGATATTGGACATTGGTTCAGTCTGTCTCTTCAGACTTTAAATTAAATCTGAAGTATTGCTTGGGTCAGTCAATAAGATGGATAAAGTTATGAGGTTACGTTCTAGGATGATTCATCTACTCAAATCAAAGACAAAAAGATCAGCAAATGCGGTGACCAAGCCAAATAAACCCAACAGGGGACAACACGAGAAGGAGAGCATGACTAATTCTGGAAGAAAAACAAAGACTGAATCCCTTTCAAATGAAATAACTTGTTATTAGAGGATAAAACAGCTTTACTGCCTTTTGATTGACATCTACCGGATACTTAACCTTTGCATTGTCTTCTACTGTCTGTAAAGTTATTTTCATTCAAAAGACTTTCAGCCAAATAATGAGCTCTATTGTAACTGGTGTGGCTTCTCCAGTCATTATGGATGCCAAAGATGAGTTAATTAAGAGTATCAGCTTCTGTCAGTCATGGACTGAAAACATATGGCTGAAAGCATATTTAGAACTTCAAAATTCAGCCCTTTATGATTGCACTATTTTAACTTTTTCAGGCAAAAATTGTGTAGTGATGGAATATTTTTTGTCAAATGAGTGTTGGATCAGTAATTGTAAAAGTTTTGCTCGTGCATCCTGCCCCCTGTGTGACCTGAGATGTGGTTAGACAGCTGATTTAGTGAAAAATCCACAAAGATGCTGGTGTTTTTAATTTAGTTAGTTGTATTCTGACTAATACAGGAAGATATTATGAGCCTATGCATATACAGTGAGAAGATATTAACCCTCCCAACAGAAAGGCACCCATGGTGGGGGGGGGGGGGTGTAGTCTTTTAGATGTGAAAGCAAAAGCGTCGACATCTAACAAATGACAGGAGTCTGAGCCGGTTTTCTTAACTTTACCCGAGTCATCACCGATGTCCCAATTCTCTAGCTTTCTACCACAAAAAGGCTGCTTTTGCCTTAATATGTGTCACTGTCTTACCGTAGATTGCAAGATGAAGTCCACCACTGGTTGCTGATTTGAATCAATTTGCTAAAACTTCTGTTGCTGTCTGTGTACCATCCACACGTGACCAATCTTTAACCCAGTCTATGTGTACAGTATCCTTCTATTGGTGTCTGGTGTCTGTGAGCAGATTGTGAAGAGCAGAGCTTGCTGTGGAAGCTGTGCTGTTTAAACCAGCTGCCCTCATGCCAGCTGTTAGGAATCTACACCAGTAATTACTAACTAGCCTGTCTGACACTCAGCAGAGAAAATTAAAGAGGGCCTCTTTAGCATTTAAAAAAAAAGAGAAGGAAAAAAACACCTGAGTACAAATCAACACAAGGCCAGAGATGAAAGACTGAAAGACTGAAAAGAATGTAGAACATTTGAAGTGCCACCTTAGTTAAACTGTTCCCCAAAGTCTAATAAAACTTCACTGCAAGTGCACAGTGGAAAAGGGAAGATTAAACTTAGGAAGTGACTTTGATGAGCAGAGATAATGGGGGAAGGATGAGGATGTTTGGGAAAGAGGATAAGCTCACAGCTCTTTTTAAAAAAGAGTAGTCATGGGAGAGAGAAGCAAATGTAAAAACATGGTACCCTAATGCACAAACACACACACAAGGCGTGTCTGATGAGGGATAGGACTGCGGGAAGCGGCGACAATAGGTGCCGACAGCTCTCTCCGACAGACCCCCGCCTGTCAGCTGCCATCGCTCTGGGAACTTGGTGTGTGTTCCCGTGTGTGTGTTTCGTTGTGCGTGAGGTGGCACAAGGCCTGTGACACTGATCCAAAGGGAAGTCTTGAGTCTGACTCACCTCTGCCTCAGCGGCGGACGCTCTGAGCCAACACCAAAGATGAAGGGGGACCTTCTCGCTGTGGCTTGTGGGGGTAATATCTTCATTCATCCATGACTGCATGTGTCTGTGTATGTTTAGTATTCCATAAAGCATCCCGGGCCCCTCCAAAATTCCCTTGAAACTCAGCCGGGTTATGGTTAATGTACATTGCCACATATTCTCTTTTCCAAAAGGCTTTTCTGTAGAAGGAAACTCGTTTAGGATGAACGGAAAATAAGTGGCAAACAACGTTTAATCTGTCCATTTTGAGGCTGAAATGTAACAACAGAAGGTCTGTTCCTATTTGGGTTCATTCATCTTTCTTATCTTCTTTTCTGACTGAGCTACACGTGTCAACCTCAGATGGTCAGATCAGGGGGGAGCAGTGTTGTGTGTAGGATGGCGCTTCTGTCAAATTCTCTGGATGAGTTTTAAATGCTCGTTTTCTTTTTTAAAGCCTCGTTGCAAAGGTCTTCCACTGCCATTATGCATGGCTGTAGTTATTCATAGCGCTCACAATTACTGTAAATGAGATTATATTGCCCAGTTTAAAAGGCCGATAATGAGGAATAAAATCTGAAACAAATTCCCCCGAGGGAGCTCTGTGATATAGTCTTTTTGTTTGCTGTTAAAAGTGAAGAATGCAAAGCCATAGGGCACCATGTGAGCATTGTTTATGCATCTGGCCCAAGGGACACAAGGGACAAGACTGCTGTTTATCGGGTTGAAAATGGTGTCTATAAACTCAGCTTTATGCCTAGATGATGTTAATGTTTAGGTACAACATAAAAAAATAATCAAATCTAAGTATGCGCCTTCTTTTTCTCAAAACCTTCATAAATCTATGAAAAAAATGGTACCCCGGACGTAACAGTGCCTTAAATTAATTAATGACATTTAATGAATTCATTATAGTGAAAAAAAGTCGTGCACCATTCAATAATTCTGATGTTTGTATCAGTATAACATCCTCCCTCTTTTTTCCACGTTCCCGACATTTTCCAACCTACCAAATTCAATTAATTAAATAAATTATTTTAAATATTTATGAACAATTTCAAGCATATGCATTTTTCCTTTTGATCTTCACCAAAGGATGCATAGGATACATTTTTATCATTTACAGTTCTGTAAATATAGTACAGTCCAGTACAGTGTGAGTTCATTTGACAGCAATTCGATTATAAAGTCCTAAGTTGATGTTTCAGCCATGTGTTCCTCGAAGCACACGATTATTCTGCTTTCTGAATTCCTCCGAAACTGTAAAGCTGTAACCACGCAGGCGTCTTAGGAAGACTCACTGATGGCTGAACAATGTGTGCTGGAGCAAAGTCAGAGCAGGGTCTCAAGACTCATATTTCAGCTCTATTTCAGACAAAATGTGTTTTTCGGACAGAGGTTTGTTGAAGTTTAGACTCATTGAGTTAAAAGCAAGGTCAAGTTTGATGTAGAAAAAAAAGGTAGCCTTGTTCGACAGCACCTGCAGCGCAGCAAATCCCAGCTGGCAGGTTTAAGCATGTAACATAAAAGGGTGAAACCACAAGAGCACTAACTGCATTACAACTTTGTGTACCACATTTGGCTAATGAGTGCTTTCCAGGTTGTTTTTTTTATGGTAAAATGGTGGACCGGTTGCTGATTAAACATCAAACACACTCAGTGCCCTTCAAGTCTCTCAAATCTGAGATGCTTGCATCCACCCGTTTATCAAATTATTGACAACTCACCTCACTATGGATATCCATCACCCTCTGGCTTGTCAGATAACACGATCCATCTCCAAATATGGGAATTCATGTGTGCATTTGTGTTTGTCCACAGCTCATCGTTCAGTTTGTCACTCAGCAGAGACAGCTCAGTCAATATGTTCGTGGGAGGGATAGATCAGAGCTTCCCTGTGAAAGCTGATACCACACCTATAGGATTAGCACAAAAACAGCTGTTCAGCAGCTTCCACCTTGGATAAGAGCTACAAATATTGGAGTTTGTCGTAAAGATATGCAAATTGTCATCTATTGCTTCCAGATAACAATCATTTTGCAGTGTGCAGATTGTCAGTTACTTTAAGCCTGAGGGAGGGACCAAAAAGGGGAAAGTTACAATTTAGTGCATTTTAGTTTTATTTGCTTTTGTGTGTTTTTTGGAACACCATAGAAGAATGTGTTACTTCACTTAACATACATGAATACACACTCACACATATATAAATAAAGATATAAATACATATATGTATGGCTGAAAAGATGGATGGAAGGATGGATGGATGGATGGATGGATGGATGGATGGATGGATGGATGGATGGACGGATGGATGGATGGACGGATGGATGGATGGATGGATGGATGGATGGACGGACGGACGGACGGATGGATGGATGGACGGACGGATGGATGGATGGTAAATATGAAAAGAAGTTTCCAGTGTGATTGTTGATTTACCTGATACATATATGTGAGCGACGAGCATTTAATGAGTGAAAAATGTAGCCAGCAGACAAGGGCCTGTGCGGTCTGTTCTACTGAACAGCTGAAACCAGCAGACCCTGCTGTGTGTTGCCAGCAGTAAACAGCTATAAGCACCTGGCAGTGATCCCTCAGGAGAAAAACGGGGGCCTATAAACGGGTGCTGAAGGATGCATTTACTTCCATTTCCTATCATCTCAAACTATAGCTGAAAAACATGAAAGGTCCCTGTAGAATCTGCCTGCATGTGCTATTTCTGTACATTAACATGGTGTTGCAACATGACAGAGACAAAGAGGATAGCCTTGATAAAAAAGGATCCATTGTAACAATAAACTCAGCCACTCTTATTTATGGGGAGGCTATACACTGATAGTTAGGACTATTCCATATTGTTCAAGCTACTGGACAAATAAAGTTTAATCATCATTAAGGGATCATTTGCCAAGATGTAGTCAGAGAAACAGAGAGCACATGCTAAGATTTCAAAAGTGTCGATGCTTCATGATGGACAAACAGCATAAACGTTGATGGTGGTTGTAATATTTAGCCTCATCCTTGTCCTTTCAATTAGGCCACGTCTACCAGCATGTTGCAAGCAGTTGAATTTATTCAAAAGACAAGGCTGGGAGTATTGTACATATAATTTTGTAACGTAATTTTTATTGTCAGTCAAAGACAAACAAGACTAAATGTCCTTGTCAGAGTTAATAAGTGATAAACAGAGCAGACAGCGTGACCACGAGAGGCAGTTTGTGCTATCAAAGTATGTGGAGAGACAAGAGATAAGCTGTGGAGCTCGTCTTGGTGGTTGCTTTTATGAAAGGACAGTGTGTGCTGGGACAGACTCCGGCCTCTCAGTGACCTTGTAGAGGGTAAGTGGGTTCAGACAATTAATTAAGAAATGTCCGAGGACAGTTTTCGTCGCTGAAGTCTGCAAAACATTTTATTATTTTTTTCTTTACACGCTTGACATCTCTGTTTGCTTGTATTCACTCATATCACACATTTCTACTGCAAGCTAAAAGTTCTAACATGATTTTAGCGCTCTCTCTTTTTTAAATCAGGAAGTTTAACAGATGAGAGGGACGACTCAACATGTAATGCGTGGTTTACTCAAAAAGCCATACAGGAATTCTGGGAACTCAGATCTAAAATTGGCATTTATATGCTACAATATTGCTCAGAGACGCCTCTTTTATCTGAGCAGATTGCTTCTTATATTCACGTGACAGCTTCCAAGTTGAAAATCAGAAAAAACTGGAGGAAAAAACAAGAAACAAGAGACTCAAAAACAGACAAGCCCCCGAAGAAGGCGCCACCTTCATTTTCCATTACTGGCCTGAATCAATATGGCTAAAAATAAAACCAGCAGGACTCTGATCCTGTTGAATTCGCAGATGACCGCACGGGCCAAGTGTCACATCAGATGCGACTGGAATCATCCAACCTGTGTTTATTTATGTGGAAATCAAGCTGCTGTCTGCCATACTGCGAGCGTGCTCTTTACTCACAGTCAGAGCGTCTCACTCCGCCGCTGTCGGCAGCAAACTGAAACCCCTAAGCCAAAACAACACTGCATTTCAGGCTGAGGGATCACATTACAACTCAAATAGCAAGAACAAACCTCTCTATACTGCACAGACATCAATATCTTTGTCCCTGAAATACCGAGAAACACCCTGAAAAAAAAACTAATGTGAGTATATGCAAAATTTAAGAGAAACTCGCTGCTTGTGGGGACATTTGATGCTGCGTCGTGGGCAAGTTAAGGCAGCAAATTCATATTAGTGTAAAAGCTTTGGGGCTGAAGCATGAACAAGTAAGCTATCTTTTAACGCTCTCTTCAAATTAAAAACGTATGTAAAAAATAAAGTGGAATCCTCCAAATAAGCAAAACCATTAAATTGAGCACTAGAAACTAATTACACTTTTAAAATAAAATGATCTGGCTTATTCAGAGTAATCACTAGTCCTTTCAACAAAAAACACTAGCTTTTTTGGTGAATTTTTACTTGACTACGTTTTTTTTTCTTTCCAAATGACACTAAATCATACATTTACTTAGATTTTGCAGACAGTTTCTTTGACTAATGACACTCACAACGCCCCATCTGGAAAGCCTCTTATTGAGGTCCAAGTGACAACCACTCCAAATGTGCTTTACTGCAACTTTTGCTTTTCAGCTCTCTCTTTATGGCCTTCAAAATCTTTCTTTGATGACATAAAGAATTGTTTTGATTTTGAATAGAGTCCTATAAGCATGAGAACAGCAACACTGAAGAGGATGTGAGTCCTCAAACAACCTCCAGCCTGTTGTCAGCCCCTGGCTTGGATTTAAAGGGAGATCGGCTGGAAGCTGTTTTTGTCTCCAAAAAAATAAATAAAAACTCATATGCAAGAAAAGGGGGACGGAGCATGTATGATGCAGTAAGTGGAGTCTTGCCATTTGGATTTAAACCTCCTGGATTTCCTGGCCTGAAAACCTCTAGTTTCATTTTGTTAGTAAGTTAAGACGATTTGATTTTTGTTTTTCATACGCGTCTCATGAATCCCCGCCTTCTTCACTTCATGTTTTATGTTTAGTTCACTGGCTCGTTAAAAGTTCAACTAAATTGAAATAATTCACTGCCAGCCTATCAATCGGGTCCGACACTTTCTGTCTAAATTCCTCTGATTTATGTGTATATATCAAGTTGATATTTCATGTTTTCGCTGCAGAAGCACGATGTGTCCTCAAGTCTATACAAATACTGTTTAATCAAACCTCCACTTATAAGAGTCCTTTATGTATGAGTGTTCACAAAATTACATGGTTAATAATGACTTGTATTTATGCATTCTCACAAATGTCAAATGGATCAATTCAGAGTCTATTGGACACACTTTCGCACTGCAGATTTGGCCTAAAGTCTGCCAAGAGCCTCTCTCAAACAGTGGATGTGGCAGGTGACAGCTTAGAAAGGCTCAGCGCATCAGAGAAACGACGCAGACACAGCTGTTTGTGCTTCTCTAACACATTTTGTTCTTTTTTTCTGCATATCACCACACAGAGGGCACCTTTGGAAAATCAAATGGGAGATTACCGAGCGCACACAGAGTCAGCTGTTGACCAATATTTACTGTAACATCTCCCTCCCTCCGTCTCTCATTGACCTCCCTCTTTTACCCCTGATTTATTTTTAGCACCAGCCTCTCTCACTCGGGCCTAACATAAGAATAGATGCTCCTCACAAGAAGCGCAGCAGGAAATGTTCTGCAGGCAATATGTTGGAGGGTGGAGGCTGCTGTCCTGTCACTCGGACCAATTTAAAGAGCTCTGTCATGCAGTTCGCCTCTGATACTCGCAGCTCCGTTGCTCAACCCCATCGGCTTGATTTATTGAGGTATTTTGCAGCTCAGAAAAATCCAGCAGGAAAACTAAACTGATACGCTGGGGAAACAGCCTGCAGTCACTTCCTCTGACTGAGGATGATGTTGCTCTTAATGGAGCTCTTGTGAGCCTCTTGAGTTTTCGCCTCTTGTGTTTCAGTGCACAGGTTTAGCAATTCTCCTCATTATTTGCGACTCGTCTTTCCATTACAGGTCATTTCTATAAGAATATATAAACAATAATCAGATAAAAACAGATAAAAAATTTTTTTTTATGAGTGCATTCAAAATGTATCCTGGTGTAAAATGCTAACATTTTGTGGCCTTGTTGATTCCCTTAAATTGTGAATAAATAGAACAGTTACCAACTCTAGTTTCCATTTCCTTTCACTTTATGTCACCAGATTATTTCAGAGTACATGTGAAAAAGCAAAAATGTGTTTTTCTTCAGTAATATGTAAAAAATCACTACGACTGCAGAAAATATAACAGAGCATATTTTAACGTTGTTACTTAAAATGAGTCACATTAGTTATCTGCAGCTGTGAATGAATCATCTTTTTACACTTTCTTTAATGGGATCTTAAAAAAATCATAAGCATGATATGATCAATCCCAATTTGATTGAATCAATCGAAACCAGTGTCTCTGTTCAATAGTCAGACATTTTCTTTGTTCAGGGTCCTCACACCTAACCAGTAAAAATCACACCACATTTAATCATCATCATCTGCTTCTGGACACTCTGGAAAACAAATAATGAAAGCTATGAAAGCTGTAAATGCTTGCATGACACATTGTGAACAGTAAAGATCACAATTAGGGGTCGTCAGTCTCTCATTGGGATAATTTAGCAGCTGCTACAAGGAAACCTCTAACAGATGAGGATAAAATATGAGCAAAAAGATGACTCCATGCATTGAAAGGTCAAAGGTCTGAGTCAAGCTCTTCACAAGGGGTGCATCCTTTTTATTGACAGCCTTTCCACATCATGATCATAATTATATCAGTTGCAGTTCATTTCTAAACTTAATGGCTTAACTTAATTTTCCTTCAGGTACACATGGATGAGTTTACAGGTCTGTGGAAATCCCCGCGTATTGTTTGAATGACGTTGAGAGGGGCGGATGAAACACTGTTTTTGGATCATGTCTTGTTACCTATGTTACAACATCCATTTCTTCCTGTGCCACCCTCCAATCTATACTTTAAAACACAATTTTTCGGTAGAGCAAGAAAGGCTTTGATACCTGCAGAGAGTCTGAACCAAACTCCAACAGGAGTACATCTTCACATGAAAATGTCTGCGACTCTCTGTTCGGATGCAGTTCGTCTCCGAGTGGAGGCAGCTCCAGTCTCAGCATGCGAAGCCACGATTTCAAATGTGAAAATATGTCTGCCCAGTTCATGCAAAAAAAGCTTTGATGTACTTCTGACACGTCTAATAATAATAATACAGATGGGGCGGAAGGGAGGAAGGAACGGCCAAAGGGGGGGTAGATTCAAACAAGAAATTACAACAAAGGGAACACACCCTAAAAAAATGAAAACATATTATCTTTTTTTTTTTTTAAATCTTCACTCCTCCGGATTTTGAGCAGCACGTATCATCATACCTCCCAGACTCCTCGCCATCTCTCCACCAGCTTAGCTCAATGACAACCAAAGGTCACAGCTCCCATCCTGTTTTCACCGAAATCTTCCTGCAGCCTCTATTTGTTTTCATAAAGCTGCTGATGATGCTTTGATGGTGCATTAACAAAAGGGGACAATTGTCTTCTGCTACAACGTGTGTGTGTCCGCATTCATGAGCATGTGAAAGCAGGACAAACCAGCTGCATGCTACACTTAATGGGAACTGACTGATGATACACACTTTCTGAGGGGGGGGGGGGGGGGCAGACTTTCCTGGAACATTAGTTTGAAAAGTCTCTTGGGTCTTTATTGCTGTGTCGCCATGAAGGTGTTAAGGCCTTCATAAATGTTTGCACTCTCATACCATTCTCTTTTTGGGGACCGGTTTCAGACTTTGGGAGTGAGAAATGTTGTTTTCCTCTTAAAAACACATTTCTGAGCTGAGGAAAAACCTCACCTTTTTCATATAACAAATGTACTTATCATATGTGCATACATCAGCTCAGCAACACCATTTGCAAGAAACACTGTAAGATTTGAATGTTTAGACTGGGAAATGTAGATGGAATGGTTATTTGATTTCTAACTTCACCGCCCATAGATTCAGTTAATGTAGTTAATTGCAAACTTATTTTTTCTTGCTGGGGCAAAATGTTTCACTCAGTTTATGTAAAACTCCAAAGCTCCATCATGCCTTTGCTCCTTTTATGGAAATTGAATTGAGATCACACTTCATCCAAATTCCAAATCTTTTTCATAATTTTTCAAGAAACCAGGGTTTGGCTTTAGACAGGAACTAAGGATGAAACCCAAATGTAAGCTCTGCCTGGTCATCTTTGCAATCTGTCTGACAATCTGTTATGTTATTAGGCTCATAGAGTGCCATTCAGAAATGCATAAGTATGGGCAAATTTCGGGAGAACCCTTTCAGTATCCTTATCTATTATTAGTGAAGTTTCTCATAAGCAGAGAAATGTTTAAAAATGTCTGCCACATCTCAGTTTTGGGGTGTAGAAAAGCCTGGTTGATGAAAACGTTAACTCTCCTGACTTTGCAAAGGAGGTAAACGTTGAACAATGAACAGAAAATCATTTTGGGTTTGTGATGAAAGAAAATGGATTTTACATCGACTCTAGTTCTTTAAAAAGTGTTTTCCCTTTGGACCACCGATTCAGAACAACAAATCAACGTTCAACAAATCAACACACAGAGGAACAAGCTGTGTTTAAACAATGGAGATTAATTTTCCACTCAGAAACCTGCTGTTTTTTTGTTTTTTGATGCTATGATGAATTATTCTCTAAGCAAACCTCTTCCAGAAGTGCCAGTGTTTAATATCTTTCACCAAAACCCATCCACCCTAGCTCCTTTGCAATATAAATATCTGACAGTCTGCTTTATCAGAACCCATGACCTGTGAGCAAACTCATAAAGCTTCAAATGCGCTTTTGCGTGAGCCAAACAAATATTTTTAGTCAGGTGCCCACTGTTTAGCTCCCCTTCAAATGTTCAGGAGTATGACAAAAAAATGAACAGATACTAGCCTGAAATTCCGCCCTCTAGAAACTGGCTGTGACTGTTGTCTTTAAATATTCAACATTTCCTGGTCATCCCTGGGGACCTGTAGTGAACCCACCCACACAGATACTGCACCAGTTACCAGTAACAGGCAACAAAACTCTGGAGGGATGCGTGTAGGAGGCACTGTCACTGACGGGAAACTTGTGATGTGCTCTCTCAACTGAAATGGAAATTGGTTTCCATGTAAAAACTTAAGAGAAAATCGTGTGTCTTATTGCAGAGGGCACGGCTGACTTTGGAGAACTGGCCTCCATGTGCAAAGCGTTCAAGCTCACACCTGAGTTTCCTGTGCCAGGTTCTGAGTCATCCTGCACGAGTCAATCTCCGAGCCCCCTGTTCATAAACCTGTGCATCAATGCGCGTGTGTGCGTGAGCCCGCTGTGCACAGACTGCATCTTAAATATATTACGTCGCTGTATGACGCACAATAGAGACAAGAGGGGAGAAGAATTGGGAGGAATAATGGGGGGGGGAGAGGGGGGAGTGGAAGAATGGAAGAGAAGAAGGAGAGGAGGGAGGAGCAGAGGGAATTTTCTCAGACACCCAGCATGCTATGACCTTAGATTCTTTTCAAGGCGGAGGTCTCTCTCCTCACTGTCTCCTTGACTCGCGCGAACTCAGTGCCCGCGTGCCCGGCGTCATCCATGTGGAGATGAAAACGTCAACCCGCATCTTATTCCGTCCACATCCCCTGCTGCCCAGTCTGTCCCGCCTCTCCCGTCAAACACTCACCCCATGCACACACGCAATGGGCTGCCACACTGAACTATACGCGCGCACGGCTCCTCCAAAAGACGCCGCACACGCATGAAAAGGAGCTTCATTTTTAAGGTTACAACTCTCTGCAAAAGTATTCGAGGGATAATATCATGCTCTGTCATTCAAAACGCAAACCCGTCTGCCTTTTCACTCTCTTCATCCACCCCATCCATCCTTCCACATGGCAGAACATAAAGCGGCGCGTCCTTACTGATTGTCCGGGATCCTATGCAGCCCATGTTGTCTTACAGAGGCTCGTACTGCTCGGGGAAAATAAAATCCATTCGTCCAGCGGGCATCTCTCCCCGTATCTCTTTGTCAATGCTTTCCCCTCTCCTCCTCTTCTTCTCCACCTTTTTTCTCCACAGTGTCTCCCTCACTGTCCTCCTCTCCTCCGTATGTGAGACACAGAGAGAGGGTGTGTGTGTGTGCCGCTTCCTCTCCCTCTGCCTGCGCTCAGTCGTCACACACTCCTGTTTTCTATCCCTCCGTGCATGCCACGTACGTGTGTGTACAAACAGAGAGGCTGCACTCCAGAACAATATGGGACAACTTTACACTATCAAATGTTCTGATTCACCTAAAGGTCCAGGAAAGGTTCCACCAATGTTGCATTCCCCAAAACCAGCGGAACGCCAGCCTGAGTTGAGAAAGACCCTCCTGAAGACTAATTTTACACCAGTTTAAGGATAGAGCAACATATTCAGTCACCGATACATATATTCTAACAGTCTGGAATATGATAAGATCGATACAACTGGAGCGTAAGACACAAAAACAGCATTTGTTTAAGTCGGACGGGTTAGTGTAGCGAGAAGTTCTTGATGTTTGGGTTCTGAGGTGGATTCATCCCCCAGAAAAAACTGTCAGTATTTTCTCCCCCCATCCGCTTTACCTTTTTACTACGTTTTAAGGTTTTCTTGACAGCCACCCTTGCAGAAGACTGTTTCCGATAAAGCCAACAAGCCAGAGGAAATACACAACATTTCCTCCTACAGACACAGTAGGAATATCAGCATTGCAGAGTCTGTTACATTAGTTTAATTTTTATTCTTCCCACCAGTGCCTCAAATTTTGGCTACAATGTTGTTCTTCTGATGGTGACTGGAGACAGGGTGTTAAGAGTAAAGAAGGAGGGACTGCTCGTTGACAGCAGATTTTTTCCTCCAAGAAATGTGACAGTGAGAGAGCAACGCATTTAAAAGTCAGTTGAGTTACTTACCTTGAGAGATCCCCATATGTTACCTGGATGGTGATCACTTTACTTATTCACACATGAAAACAGACAAGACCACTGAAGTGCTGAGCAGTGCCATCACTTATTCCACTTACAGCTGCTCATAATTAAAACATTTAAAAAACCCATTTGTTATGCCATATTTTATTGAAACTGAATGAGAATCACACGTGGACGTCAGACAAGAAATGAACAATGAGCCCCATTTTGCTGAGTTCTCCAAGTCTTGACATCTGGGGGTTGCCTAGACGTATTGCCTTGCTTAAGGGCACACCACTGTAAGTAATGAGGGAGAGGGAACCGAAGCCCCAACCCCAGCACAGACTGAACATTTTGGTTCGGCGGCCAAATGAATGTCATATGTTGAGTTATTGCAGAGTGTTTTTAGCCCTATTTCAATCTCACAAAAGGCTAAATGTGGGTTAATATCAGCTGAACGAACACAGAAAGCTGCAGTATAATAATCAACAGGTACTTTCACACATCAAAGCAGAAGTGGAAACAGAGATAATGACTTCATTCTGTTAAATAAGGTAATTATGGGGATTGCATTTAATGGAATTGCATTATTAGTCTTGCCTGTGTTTATAGCTGCTACAAGTCAAAATGCAAGTTATCCAAACAGCTAGGAGCTAGCTCCGTATCAACACTACTGTCCAGCAGCCTTGACTGTTTGTTGTCAAGGCAACCTGCATGGGTGTCGGGTTGAATAGCCTTCTGTCTGTGCCTGGGATGGACAACAAAGGCTAGGATAAACTGGTCCAAGCAAGCCTTGAACCTACACACCTGTTCAGCAAAAAGAGTCACTTTGGTTTAATCACGTCGTGGAGTTTCTCTCTCTCCCCAATGCCAAATAATACAATTAAATGTTCATCCATGAATCTCGGTTTAATTGATGGCTGCATCTGTGTGTGTGTGTGTGTCTGTGTGTCTCCTGATACTATGTTTTACACTGCAGCAGGCTTCCTGCCCGAATGCCACCAGCTTAGTTCGCTGGCAGAGAGACCATCCGAGTTCAGATACTTTTGTAAGTTCAGTGTTTCAAAGAAACATGTGCATACATAAATGTAAATACAGCTGGTAGGTTTTTACAAGCCTTTAAAGTGTTTCTTTAATATGACTGCTTTTATTCTCAAGCACTGTCGCAACTCTCTCATTTTTCTAAGTAGTCTTCAGAGACAGTTGTAAAGGCTTCTCAAAGGACTTCCCAACACAAAAGTCACATTACTAATCCTTTCTGTTCCGTCCAGCCTGCTTCTGGTCCACGTTCCCAGCTGTACAAACCTCCAACATTTGTCTTTTTCTTTGTTTGCATTTACAAAAGAGCCTCCCTGTCGAGTCCATCCAGGCTCTGGTTCCACCACACCTGAGCTTTTTTCATTTTTTATAGGAAACTGTTTTTGATCGCTTAAGACATTTACATAATATAATAGCAAGATTTTGTTCTTCATCTTCACCACTACGAATTTGCTACATGATCCAAGTTTGTTCTTTTTTTAATGCATTAATCTGCGGTCTTCAGTTGTGAATCACTTCATAGTCAACTTGTCAGCTCAGCTTTGACAGCTACTTGATTATCCTCCAATTTATAGTCGTCGTCACCGAATGATGTAAAAGTTTTATTGCACTTGAGTAAAGGTGACCAAGATCGGACTCATATATTATGTATCACAGCGCATTCGGCAGCTGGGCTTTCCACTCTCTTTTCTCTTTCTGTCAGGGCTGCACAGCTGTTTTCCTCCATCAGACATCTCTGCCCTCAGCTTCTCTCAGCCTCTCCTGCTACTCCGCCTCATCCCACACAAAATGAAAACGCGGTGATAAAGCTGCAGAGAGCAGGCACAGAAGGAAATGTCTGCTACCTATTCTATTAACTCGGATCTTTTTTGTCAGACTGGGAATGAGAGAGAGCCCTGAACTTCACTTTCCTCTCCACAGTCAATGGATGCAGGCAAATGAGCGGCAGAATTGCATTCACATCTCGCACAATTTGATCGAATCAAAGCATTTTCGAGACTGACGTTCTTTTTTATGAATAATTTTATTTTCCTCCTCAAACCATTAGTCGACTTTGCAGCCACTACGTGTTCCTAAAATGTGTGATGAGTTGTCAGCCTGTAAATCAACGCATACTTTTGATGCAAAAATGAGAAAAATAGTTCCTGATTCAGCTGCTAAACTGTAATGAAGGCCATTCTGTGTTGAGATGTTTAAGTTTTATAATGAGTATGGACATTTTCAGACAGCAGACATTGTTTTAAAAACTTGTAGAGAGAGTAAACGCAGACCCATGAAAAAAAGTATTTAGTATAATTAATTTTTGAACACTGGGAGAGGGGGTCATTCGGCTGTTTAGGTTTTTCATGGACAGAAATGTCATGGCTTGATTTATATATGCAGTTGAATGATTTTGTTGTTGTTTTGCTTTGTGTGGTTTGATTTTCCTTCAGGTTTTCTCTGTGAATTGGAGAGACTTCAGAACCTGCCAAAATGTCTTGACAAGGTTGTGCTGCCATGAAAAATGTGATTGAATGTGAAGACACTGAGGGGATGGAAATTTTCCCTTTTACAACAACACTTATAAGAACATGGAATGTGTTGGATGAATGGCACCATTCCATCTATTGGCATCTGAGAAAAGATTAACTAAAATAACAAAATCCAAGTTTACTACTGAAATTCCTTTTAATATTAAACTTGGACTATGCTATGACTTTTTTACGAGGAGCATTTGGGAGGTTTTGGTGAAATACTGAAAAAAATTTGATAGGATGTGTAAAGGAGAATTAAAGGACAAGGCAGATGTGGAGAGAGAGAGAACGAGTTAGGTCAAATTCAAGCAATTGCCTGGGAAAGTGGAGAGATGGAGGGATCAGGAAGAGGAGAAACGATGAGTCTGTGAGTCATGCTGGAAGTGAAGAGAAAGAAGTCAAGCAGAGAAAAAATGATGGCAAACGCAAACTGCTGGGGGAATAAAAAAAATCTGAGATGGAAAGGAGAGAGGAGGGATAGGAAGGAGAGAGTAATAGGTACTCTATCTGAGAGGGAAAAGAGAAAGAGAGGGTGTGACAAGAGAAAATAAATGCTCGAGGTACAAACGAAAAGGAGCTGAAAAATAATATGAAGTAGCCTTATTAAAGAGTTTTGTTTCTTTCGTCTTTTCCCTGATTTCCTCTCTGACTGAGTCATTTACCGTCATCAGAATTCAGGCTCTGTTTTTTCACCAAGCAGAGGCAGTAAAATTTGGGTCTATCTTAAGATGTTGGGTCAGATTTGGCTAAAGAAAGCCATTCAGAGTCTTCCTCAAAAGGTGAATTTGTGGGTCACGGGAGAAGTGAGAGTGGTAGTGAGGCTTTGCGGTGTGTAATCCTATCCCTGGCTGCCTGAGAAGAGATGTCACTCCTTGACTCCTCACCCTGGCAGCTCGAAGAGGCACCTCAAAGCATACATCACAGCATATCATAGTGACTATGTGTCGCTTTACTCATGCAAATAAGACAGAACTTTAAAATACAACTTAAGCATGGGAGACTTGTTGCATAATAGGGGAAATTAACTCCAGGTCTTAGTCAGTAAATGTAGACCTCACTTCTAAAAGGTGAAACACACTCATCCTTTTCAACATACATTAGAGCCATTGACCAAGTGAATATTTTTAAAGGAAACGTACAACTGGAACAGCAAGTATTCTCGGTTATTCAGTGATAAACAGTTTAATTTACCTCATTCAGACAGTATAACATATTTTCAATTAAATGTCTTTACCTTACACTTACATACCAACATAAAAATCTCTAGTTGGATGATGCATATCCGGGCCGGGTAATTTCTTAGTTCAGTCTTTGCCATCTCCTCCTCTTTTTGAGAAAACTATCCATTTCTACTGCTGCAAAATGCTCCACTCTGGTCTCCAGCTGGTCTTTGCTGCACAGGCAATTTAAAACCCTGTCAGTTAAAATAACTGCCAGATGTCACCAAAACCAAACTTATTGTCAAATTATTTTCGTCTCATTTGGTGTAATTATACAAAATCAGTCCATAACAGCGGGAGCACACACTCTCCAGTCCACTTTTTTTCTGACACATCTAGGCTGCTGCTTTCTGCTCAGCCGTCCAACAAACACGTGACACATCAACACTGCTTTCTCACCGTGACTCAAAATTACATAAATAATGCCACATACCAGCGCCCACGCACAGATCTGAAGTCCAGCAGCAGCCCGTAAGGCTCACGCAGCTCACAGTAAATGTCATAACCATTGATCCTAAGACTCAGTCCGACCCAATCGATACTGTTTGTTTTCCACTCACAACGTTGCCCCGCTGTTCGGCTCCTTGCAGTCTTCTCAAGCTGCAGTCGGGCCACCTGTCGGGCTTCTGAAACAAAAACAAATTTACTCCTGAAGGTTGACTTTGCTGGAACCGTGAAGTAACCATGACTGGAACGGGAACACTGAAAGCTTCAAGCTGATCAGGTCAAATTTTCAGAAAGGAAAAAGAGCTTTTCAAATCTTCTGAAAACACAACTATGTAAGAAAAAAAAAAGAAAACGCATTTCTGTTATTGCCACCGGCAGTGAGCTTTTAGTCGTGTAAATATGAGCTACAGAGTAAAATGTCGAAAAGTAGCAGGCAAACTGAAGGCATTAGAGGCAGCTCAGTTTTTTTCTCAAATGTGCAAAGAATATAGCACCCATTCTGCACAAGTGCTACTCGGGGAACAATTCGGTTTGGTCTTCTCAAAAGCCAGAGCAGCAGACTGCAGACCAGCTGCAGAGGCAGCGAGGCCCTGGAAGTCTCTGCTTCGCTCCTGCCAGTCTTTCATTTGATTCATCTGCTTCCTTTTTGGCTCATGCTCCGGCATTCACAGCCAACCATCGCACTGAGATGAGGTTGTGCCGGGCTGGTAATTCTTAAACAAATCTATCTGTCGAGTTTGCAGAAAGCCGGCCTCATGCTGTACAGACGACAGTGGATGTGGATGAAGGCTGAGGCCGGTGAGTCGATGGTGATCAAAAAATAAAGTCAGAGGCTTCATTTCATGTGCAATTTCTCTTTTAATTTAACTTGAGATTTAATTTCACAACATATTTTCTGTATGGTGTATAGTTCCTACCTCATGGAATTAGAAGTTCCATGATTGAATGCACTTTTATCCAAATGCAAACCAAAAGCTTCAGAAATGATTAAATCAAGAGCCTTGAAAAGTAAATCTTACTAAAAGAATAATAAGGATTTATTCAGTTTGAAAGATAAAGAAGTGAAAATATATTGATTCACTATTTATGCAATGAATAAAAAAACATTGTGTGTGTGTGTGTGTGTGTCTGTGTGTGGTTCGATCAGACAGATTCATGAAATCATAAACAAAAGACAATATTTTCTGTGTAGAAAT
>CAJRST010005557.1:9405856-9485226 GCA_907169785.1 Menidia menidia | reverse complement strand
ATCTATCTATCTATCTATCTATACTTTGTCTTTACAATTTGAATCTGTTCAGGCATCATTGTTGATTAGAGTTATCAATGCTGTATGACTACAACAAGAGATGCTGATAAGTTCAAATATGTTGACTATTAATAAAACCTAAAAAGAAAAAAAAAGGATGACTACTACTTTGCTGTGAGCGGCTACTCACACGCTGCATTTCAGGTCCTGGTGGCCTGGCAGGTTTAATCGCCCACTCCCATCATCAAGGTTTAAATCAGCTTCTTGACCTTTACGAGATGTCTTTCTCTTTATTTGTTGCTGCATCCCAATGTCACACTCATTTTTTTATATAAAAAAATAAATTCATAAATTAGTCCATAAATGTCAGTCAGTTTCTAAATTAATCAGAAAAGAAAAGGTCATTTTCGTTGAATATTTTAGCCTCAAAGGCTGAATGAATGGTCTCATGGTAAATTATAAGGAAGCAATTAAATTGGTTTGTTTTTGTTTTTTTGTATGTGGCTATTTTTACATTACATTACATACATTACTGGGAGGCACAAGTTCTCTCTATGATCTCCGCTAATGTCTTTCCTCCTCGGTTTTGTGTTAAAACGTGCCTGAATCCTGAATTCTCCAGTTTACTGAGTGTGTTTCTGACATGTCAAATCTCTTTTGTATGAGATTTACTTTTGTGTGAGTAAATCTCACACAAAATGATATTTTGGATGTAAAAATAGGCCAGGAAATCTTTCTGTGAAGGTCTGTGAGTTTTCTGGACTTTTTGTGCGAAACACCCACGCCTAACTGAAGGGTTTCGTCTGGACTCTTTGAGAAGATTAAGCGCAAGAGGGGCCTCAGGCCAGGAGAAGCTCGGTGGCTGAGTTTTGGATCATGTTTATACAGTCTGAACAGGTGAAGATAAATATCAGACAGTGGCAGGCAGCACCTGAATTATTAACCAGCTGTCTAAGCAGAGGAGTTGTCATAGCAACCCTGTAACCCCTTTTTGGATAAGGCAGAAGTGTGCTGGATCATTGGACTTATCATTGCACCTGGAAAGCACTTCTGACCAAAGACAATGGATTTATCCAGCACACTCTTATTCAAACTGCAGGTAAATACGCTCTCACAACACAGCATGCATGTGCCCACCCAGAGGAAGCACATTATTCTCATTATTTTTTACTTCCTTCTGACTGTGTTGGTCAAATGGACCTCTGTGAACCTGACCAGCAATGTCCAGTCAAATGTGCCATCGAGCCAAATGTTAGATAATTTGATATATTCAAAGTATATGAAGAGAGTTACACATAAAAAAGAGCGGGAGGTTGTATTTATAGACTAACCTTTACTTCTATCTTCAGAGACTGGCTGAAAGAAATGCATATTCAATTGTCCTCAAGATTTAAAGGTTGTAGTGCATTGTGAGTCTTAAGATGTCTATTTTCCATTCAGTCTTGATGTCGCTTCACGTAGCAGCTTCACACAATCAGTCTGGCATATGGTGAACGTGAGGCTAAACGGGAAAACAATGAGGGGGGCTTTCAGGGGATGGAAAAGGCATAATAAACGTCTCATCTATGATGTTTCAATAGTCCAGTTTGATAGGTGTAAAATGATTGGGGTTCTTTAGGGTTACTGTTTAAAATCATAGGATCACTTTAAAATTATGTTCAGAATATAACCTTAATATATATATGTCTATGACTGGAAATAAAATTGAAAATCAGACTGCATCTTAAGGTCTCTCGGTTGTCTGATAAAAAATAAAAATTCCAGTCAATTTTGTTTAGGGCTATTGAACAAAAAAAAATTAAGAAATGAAGATTAAGTTTTTGCACAAGTGAGAGTTTTTGTTTGCTTTAAATGCTGGTGTCCATAACCGAGATACCAAATGTGAAAGGGCTCCAGGTGTGTGTGGTGTAAGTTACATGACAAGTGTCTGCAACATGGCACCAGAATGCATGTAATCAGACAGAAAATAGAAACATCCTTCTCAAACTTGCGTGTTTTTCAATAAACATGAGGACGAGCCGCCTCCGCCTGAACAGTGACTCTGCACTGGGCCTGTCTATTCTCTGGCTATTTATAGTCCAGCGGTGTCATGGTTAGCGCCCCCTTTTCTTTCACACCCTTCTTCCCCCTCCAGTCCCTCTGTCTGTATCTGTGTTCTCCCGAGCTGTCACATTCCTTTTCATTCTCCCCTTGTCTAAATTTAACGCCCTAACCTTTCTGCCAAAGTCCAGGGATCATTTTTGCCGGCAGTGTGCGGATGTAGCTCAGACTTGGAGATCGTTGAAACATTCTGTGCTCTGTGAAGCAGCTGCTTTGAGAGTTTGCTTGTTAATCCTGGACAGAAGCCAACGCCAACAGCCAGTCTCAGACACAGAGGATGGGCTGCAGTCCATTTTGGCCTTCTGGCAATCTGGTGACTTCCCAAAACAAAGGGAAACTGCACGGCTGCTCACATTTTTCCCGAAAATCCTATGTAGACTGACCTTTCGGATTCCTACTGCAAAACAACCCGTCATCGTTTCCCATAGTCTTTTCTATCGTTTAGCTCCATTTTACCATGCAACTCCATAAATCACACGATGTTTGACTATGTTTCTGCTGGATAAACACAGCTAAACTGTTGTTTGCTGCATGATCTCGGAGCAAAATGCAATTGTATCCAAATTACATTTCATGAGCTGAAGTGTTCATAGCAGAGAATGGCAACAGAGACGTTTTGCACGTGCGTGGGGATGCTGACCTACTCAAAGCATAACATTGATCTGGTTCTGTAGTCTCACTATGTGTATTTCTTATTCATGGGCTTTCAGTCTACATTACTCAGAGACATCCTTCTATTTCAGATCAATCCAATTTTGTGGTTTGCTCCGAGAAAAGGATCTCGGAAAACCGTTATTAGATGTCCATAATCTAATCGTTCATTAAACTCAGTCTGTGATGGACTTCATGGACTTGCACTACTTTACTTCCAGCTGCATGTTTATCTTAATGTGATAGTGATGCTTTGGACTCTGGTGCATTGTGAGAAATCCAGCACTTAACATGTAAAGCATTGATTGCATGGCACTCCATCCTACAGCCAAGTTGTGTAACAAGAGCTTGCCGGAACTATTTTTGCATCTTTTTTCTTTATGATCAAGACCTTAAATCCACTACTCCAAAAAACATTAGTCTTCACACCAGCACTCCTGCCGAGTGGTCCAACTCGCTCATCGTGGCAAAAAAATGACGCCGCTGCCCTTTGCCTGCAGCGAAGGTTAGTTTTTCAACAGAGTTAACCCTCGTTATAGATTTATAGATTTGAATGAACACTCATAATGCTCTGAATGCTTGTTGGTGCTCAGGTGCAGCCACCAGGTGGCGGCATCTCTCTAAACTTAACAAAGTGAAACTTAGGACTGATTTTTCTGTTCACTAAACTAACACTGATTTGAGTCAAAACTACACCGTTTTCATTTTGGAGATCTTGTCCAGACCCTCACTCGTCCATCTTTGGTGCTGGTATGAGCCGCAATAAGAGCTTTGTCAAGTTGGTTTCATAGTGAGTTGATGCACAGGCTCGGGCCTGAAAGGCTTCATTCATCAGAACAACATGAATGATTCACTTTTTCATTTGGAGAGAAAGTCATTTAAAAATTATGCTTTGAGTTTTTTAGCAACCTCCGTCTGAAAGTAAACAACAATGTGATGTGACATTTGCAGGCCTGTGCAAAGCTTAACACTTTCTAGAGGAGATCCAATTTAAGCAGGAAAAACTTCAACCTGTAGGTCACTGGCCAGCAAAGACCAGACCTGGACTCCCCTGATATAATCCCTGTCCACATCACACAATTGTATTTAACACTGAATGTTCTATTTACACTCTGTGTTCAGGTTTCAATGCTCTCTCACATCCGTTCTGTCTCAGAACTGAGATATGTGTTTGTATTCAATGTCTTATACCTAAATGTGAACAGGCACCTGATATGGGGGTTGTAGCTTTCAGTGGGCACATCAGTTGTAATTGAAGAAGTCCATTTATTGAGTTTTAATGATAACACATAAAAAGGGGGATGCTGGAGGATGGAAAAATAGACGTTTTGCGTTTGAAGCCAGACTTCAAGCTCAAATTTAAGTGTTGCTTTAGTATGTTTAGGACGGTAGCTATAAGGTGTCCTTCTTTTAGGATCAGTACGGTACCCCACAGCCGCAGTCATTGACTTCTATTTATTCCTGAGCTCTGCTGCACCGCCGCTCCGCACCGAGTGCTGAGACACAACTAGCTTTTCCTCCTTGGGCTGCAAGGTATGTTGCTTAAATTGTCAATGGATGTTTCCAAAAGGCTTTGCATGGCTTAGTGGAAAACCATGACATGATTCTGTGCCTCACCTCAAGATTCTCCTCTCCTCAGAGTGCTGCGTAAAAGTAAACACGCTCATTTGCTGCAGGATCCAGCTGTGTAGAAAGCCAAAGACACCTTGTCGTGCGTCATCTTCCTCTGGCGGTGATATTTGCTTTGGATTTTTAACATTTTCTGCATTTCAACATCATTTTTACAACGCACTGCCTGACTTTTTGCCCACAGCTGTTTTTTCCTGTTTGGATCACCAGCTGAAATAAGCGGAAAGACTGTGAGACAAGCGGAGGGGTTTGATTCCAGCTAACAGACCTTTTTATACGGAATTATTTGTCGGATTGAATCTACATAAATTTGGGTTCATGCCGGATTTCGAGCATTTCAGATTTTCCTACTCGAGCATGAATCCTGTCCTGGGTGAGAACGGCTTGCTGGCTCCCCAGCAGCATCACCAGATGACGGGCCAGACCGAGTCTGCCATCCCGGAGCCGGGATACTTCCTGGGCGACCACGGAGGATTCGGACCCGACGGGTTGTCTGGGCTTGACCTGGGGGCTCTTCCGCCGTCGGGCCTGGCCTACCTTCACCTGGGCAGCCCCCTGCACCGCGTCCCCCCCGCGGCCACGGCGCTGCGCAACGACTTGGGATCCAACATCAGCGTGCTGAAGACCCTGAACTTGCGGTTCCGCTGCTTTTTGGCCAAAGTGCACGAGCTGGAGCGCAGGAATAAGGTGTTGGAGAAGCAGCTGCAGCAAGCATTAGAAAATAACAGCGGGTGCGATGCACACCAGAAGCCCCAAACCAAAGAAATGGGAGTACAGACCGGATTTATCGGGCCCATCACCACTAGACCCAATATCATGCCGCTCCACAACGCCAACAACTCGGCCTACCTACCTGGTGGCCTTCTCTCTCCCACTCTGAACCCCCCTCCCCTCTTTGACAACAAATACTTCCAGGGAAGCAACCTCATCACCGATTCAAACTCCAACCTTACAGCTTCCTCTTTTTCCACTAGCCCGGCGCTGAGTCCAAGCGACCCATTCAAACCCATCACGAACATCAACGAGAAGCAGGCCTGTCACACCGGGACAAACACCACTCTACCCCCACCACCACGCTTCATGCCCGGGTCCATTTGGTCCTTCAACCACACCCGGCGCTTTGGCGCCGGGAGGGAGTCCTGCGTCGCAGGGCCCGGGGTCTCCTGGACGCACCCAGACGGTGTTGGAGTCCAGATCGACACCATCACACCGGAGATCAGGGCTTTGTACAACGTGCTGGCCAAAGTTAAGAGAGAAAGAGATGAATACAAGAGAAGGTAAGGACCCAACATATTCTCACATACACTGATTCATCTTTTCAGTCATTGTTAATCGTTTTTCTTTAAATCAAAAGGGCTCAAACAATGCGGGATGGCACAGAATCCCTTTAGCTCCTGACCTACAATGCATTGATTGGTGTCTCAGAAAACAAGAAACCTGATCTAAGCAGGGGTCAGCCAATGTGCTGATAGGGATTTGTCACCATATTTGTCACCATTCAAAGGTAGTTTCCACTTGCAGTTTCTATCCAGGAAGCTCCACCCTTTTACATCGCTGGCTGCTAGAGGTCAGTAAGGCCAGAGCTGCCATTCATACCTTTGTCCAAAGAAGGAGGACCATAATAACGGCTTAAAAACTAAGTAGAGAAAAAATGTGTTTTTTTCTAAAATATGTTGACGTTTCTGGATTTGTGTAGGAGTTCTGTTAAATGTAGTTTCCAGCCTGTTTCTTGGTTGTGCACATACACACATTCACTTAGTGCTCCTCATTGCTGTTTTGCTAAAAAGACAAAAAAACAAAAAACACTGACCTCTTTACTTCTTGCCTTTGCTGACACAGGATGTTTCTGCAAGACAAACCTTCAGCCACATCAATTTCTGTGGCTGCAGGGAGCCTGACTGAACAGCTCCGCTATATTTTTTTACCAGTGTGTTCGCTTTTTTGGCCAACACTTCTCACATTTGCTTCTACATTTAGTCATTTTGGACAGATGGTTGACTCGGACAGCTGCTCTACATGCAGGCCTCTACTATTATTGCTGCGGAAAAGCATTTGTTTTTCGCAGTGTAAAGAGAATCTCCCATCGTGTTATATTTTCATTGGCTATTTGGATCATATTGGTACCAATAGTAACTTTTCTTATCAGAATACTTAATTTACTAAATTAAAGGAACACAAAGCCAGATGTTTCTAACATCTTGTATTATTTGAAAAAAAAACACTTGCTCTTGGCTAAAGTGCTGAATCTTTTAGATGAAGGAAAAATATTGAAAACAATTTTTAAAAAGAATAAGTAAATACAATTTAAAAAGAGAAATTTGCATGCCCATTTTGAAAGCTCCTGGCTCTATAATTTAGGCCCCTTCACTGTGTGCCATCCTAGATTGGGGTCAGCCAGGAACACACAATTGTTGGATCTTAGTGACCCTCTCCGCGTGAAAGCTGGTGAGAGCTCAGTAAAAGGGAACAAGCTTTTATAAGCCTAAAATGCAACACTGCAATCAATACTAGAAGGTGCAGCGAGCCAGTGAAGGGAATCAAGTATCGGGAAGATGTGTGCATGCTTTTATGGTTCTGTTAAAAGATGGGTGGCATCATTTTGGACCAGCTGAAGCTGTGAGGGGGGTGGCCGGCTAACACCAGCATGCAATGCATTACAGGTATGGAAAGATCACTCCAAGAAAAACAACCTAACCACAGATAAAAACCTCAGTATGAAGAGACGGTTATTTTCTTTTATATTTGTCTTATTCAAAGATATGATATGATAAGACATGATATTGCCAAGCATGTCTAAATTGCACCAGGAAAGGTTTTCATGTAGTTGTAGATTTAAAAAATGGGTAAGGTGAATCAAATCAACCCTATTTGTTTTCTCTGTCGTCTGCATTGAAATTTAGCTTTTTTTAAGCCAGATCCTCTTTACTTTTCTACTTGTTTCTCAATTTTGTGTGACTCTCCATCTACTTTTTAGCCAAAATAAAGAAGCTGAGTAGGACTAATGATGTCTGAGCACCCGATCTCTGCATTAAAGTTGAGATTCTCTAAAGTCCCTGTTTGTGTGCAGCTTTGATGTTTATCCATTAAAGTGAAGATTTTCATGGGCCCCCGGTTTGCATCTTTTTCCAGCCCCCTCTTCCTGCCAAAGCCTCCCCGTTTCCTCCTCCCTGCTGAGTTTTGTTTGGTCACCTGCAATGCAGCACTGGCCTGTGACCACCAGCAGTGATGTCACCCAGTCGGCCTTCCTCCCCTCTGTTTTAGTCCTTCTTCCTGTATTTCTTGGCATTTTACCCTCTTCATTTCCATGTCCTCTTCGTCTCCTCCCAGACTTGCTCTTTTAATCGCTTTCTGCTTGCGTTTAAATTGTTGTCCGCTCTTCTCGCTGACTCCTCATCCATCTCCGAGCACACATCTTTTTCCACGGCGTCAGACGGGTGCTTAAATCACCGCCTTTCTCCAAAACGCTGCATAAACCCTTTATGGATTCCTGTCTCTGGTGCCTAGTTAAGGTTTGGATGGCGTCATTGCAGTAAAATGTGGATCAGAAATCATGTGCAGTCTGTTTCTGCTGATCTGAACCAGTCACCGTCAGTGAGTTGTTGATGTCCGTGACGAACTGCCCTGACGTGTGGATCGTGATTAGATGCTGGGAAGGTGGTCCAATATGTGACACAGCTGTCTCTCTTCAAACATGGTTTCTTTTTTTCTTTTTTTTTACATAATTGATTTCTTAACGGGGCAGAGTACTAAATCATCTACTCCTTCCAAGGTCAAGTTACTGCAAACTCTGGAGGTTTGAGAAGGTTTTGCTCCCATGGTCAATTTAGATGAGTTACATACCTTAAATACAAAGGAATGAGTGAAATGCACCTGGATTATCATCAATTGATTTTTATTTGTGCATTATTTTGCCCCTTTCTAACATATATGCCAGCTTACATGCTAGGTTGTTCTTTAATGGAACCTTTAAACCTTGCTGCCCTGATTTATTTATTTCTTTTGACAAATGTGTTATCTCATGTAGATATTTTCTCTTTTTTGTAATATTGCCTGTACTCAAATTTAAAATGTTTTTTTAGTCGATATTGTGAGATATGTGTTTATAGATTAAGACAAATTGATCTTCAAGGTATTTTTATTCTCAATTATTTCCCTTCTTTGTCAGGAGTATATTATTTCACACTTTAAGGTGTTTACAACATGTGAAGAGATCAGGGATTTGATGAGTCAGCAGCGACTGGCTGATCGTTTTTTTTTTTTGCGTCATCAAGCATCATCGCAGACAAACCAGCTGCAGCAGCTCACTGCAGAGCCACGTGTTGAGACTTTAAACAGATCTGTGACAAGGACACCAGCTCTCAACACCTCCTCACTTCGGATATTATAACCGAGGCTCTCGTCCACGGTTGCGAATCCCTTCACCTGGGCGACGATAGGGAGATGGTGGAAAGGGGGGAAAAAACTCTGGCACATACAGAATCCTGGAAAAGAGGTTGAGCAAAAGAGAAACAAAGGTTAATGATACTGACGTCCCATGTACATGGAGATTAAAGAGAGCAGAGGGAGGTGAGGTGCATCATGGGAGCTGACACAGCAATCTAGATCTAAAGCAGAATTTCTGTCGGACGCTTCAGGGTCACTGAGACACCCCTAACTATAAGCTTTAGGAAAAAAGGAAAATTTGAAGTCTTATCTTAAAGTATGGGGGGGAGGTTTGTTCCTGAATCCAACCCAAACTGAGAGAGGGGCCTGATAACTGAAGCCTCTCGTCCTGACTTTGCAAACTATAAAGTAAAAAAAAGACCTAGAGTCTGAGAGCAGAGATCTCTCCCATGGAAGAATGTGCAATCATAAGCTCTGTGGGCGATGATGGAGCTGCTCATTCAGAGCTTTATAGATGAGGAGCAGAGTGTAAAACTGTGCGTTTAAAAGGGAGCCGATGAAGAGAAGCTGAAACTAATCTGAGCTCATGCTCAGAGCAGCCTGGGTGTATTTGGTTTATGCTCCCTTACTTAAGATTATCCCCACATGTCAAAATGCCGTCGCTTTGTAGCCGTCGTCACCCCTCGTAAAAAAAAAAAAAAAGGCTGTTCAAGAGACATACAAAATCTAAGAGTGGCTGGAGTTCATATTTTACAACACGTGACGTGGAGCCCCCCTAAAAAGAGGAGAGGTTGAGCGTAAAACACTGGAGGGTGGTGGTCCTGCAGCGCAGCCTGCCGCTGCCTTTTTGTTTATTGATGCGTCCTCTCCGTAGTGACTGCTGAGTGCTGGAGCACGCCGTTCGTTCCCCGCGTGCTCTCAGTGCACGCAGCACAACCCTTCTTATGTAATGCTCACCAGAAATGTTGGAGTTTGTTCAGGTGGAGGGGGCGCAGGCATGCAGGTAGTGATGGTGAGTTTTAAAGCTGCAGAGAAACAGGGACTATGTTCAAGACTGAAGGATTCTTGTGAGATTACCGAGTGTGACATCCACTTTAAATGTCCCAAAGGCCACACAATGATAGAAAATACCTCAGTCATTTACTGCTTTGCATTTAGGGGGGAGTGTGTTTTAGACCAGCTGTGGACAAGCCTGTTGATCGGTCCAGACATTTCCATACCTTGAATGTTTTGAGTGAAAGGCACAAGTTGGTGGAAAGTGTCATAAGGGAAAGCCGACCTGTGTCCATCATCTGATGTGAACCAGCTCTGCTTTTGTTTATAGATGGGAGGAGGAGTACACAGCCAGGATGGACCTGCAGGAGAAGGTGGCTGAACTTGAAGAGGTATGTTTGCCATGTTCAGTCTGGCTTTAAGAAAATCTGTTTTTAGTTTAAGATGTTAAAGTGTAGTTGTATGTCATCGTGACAGTTCAACTGTTTAGCTTGAAATGTAAAGCATTTCAAAAAGTTATCGGGCACATCTGTTCATCTTTTCATCGTCGAAGATTCTCTTCTGCTGACATCACACTTCCAGCAAATGACCTAAAACTGTGTGTTCTGCAGGACTTGCAGGAAAGCGAAGTGTGTCAGGATGAGCTGGCTCTCAGAGTAAAGCAGCTCAAAGCGGAGCTTGTTCTCTTCAAAGGACTCGTCAGCAATGCAAGTCTGCTCTGTTGCTTTGATTTATTCAAACCCTATATCCTGGTCACATTTATTTTATTTTTTTAAATGACGGTGTTCTGTTTTGGACTCAGGACCTTTCCGATCTGGACAGTAAGATCCAGGAAAAGGCCATGAAGGTGGACATGGATATCTGCCGGCGCATTGACATCACCGCTCGCCTCTGTGACGTCGCCCAGCAGAGGAACTGCGATAATGTGATCCAGTTCTTCCAGGTATGTCTGCGGCACCCCAAAAAATCCTCAGGGTCCAGCTTTAAATGCCTTAAATGTTCAAGCGGAAGCAGAGGCCATAACTGGTACAAGTCTGCTGATCATAACGTCTTTCTAAAGACATTTATTTACGACTTTATTTTTTTATTTATATAATATTTATTATTTACGCCAAATTTGACCCCAAATATTCATCCTCCATCTTGACAATATGTGAATATGCTAATAAAACTTTACCCCTTTAGTCCTCTGTGATATTTTCACTGTAATCTTTATGATATATAGTTGACTCCTGGTTTTAATTAGAGGAAATGCTAAATACATCATCATCCATCAGGCCACCCCCCCCTCCACTTTGAGCCGCCAGTCCAGGAAGCAGGGCGGGCACTCCGCGAAGGGCGGGGATGGAGACGACCAAAGCATGTCTGAGGGCGAGGGAGGCGGCGCCAAAGACGACGAGTCGTGCGCCTCGGCGGCCAATCAGATCAACGAGCAGATGCAGCGGATGCTGAACCAGCTGTGAGTTTTTGTGGCTTCTGAGCGCCTGTCAGTCGTGTCGGCGTTCAGTCACCGTAAAGTCTTTGTGTTACAGGAGAGAGTGCGAGTTTGAGGACGACTGCGACAGTCTGGCCTGGGAGGAAACCGAAGAAACCCTGCTGCTGTGGGAGGATTTTCCCGGATACACGCTGGGAGTGGAAGCGCAGGGAGAGGTACGCCGGCTCAGATACCAGTCGTTTTCCACACTTTAAATTATCCAAAGTTCGAGACTCTGAAAGTTCCTTTACGCTTTGCAAAGTTTTGGTTGAATTAGTGTTCGGTGTCACCATGCTGCACAACATCAAAGAAAGAAAGTGAATAAGACATGAAAATTAATTTAATTTAAACTGATCAACCGTCAGTTGATCCTGCTTTTCAGAAGAATCCCACAGATCAGAGTTACACGAATGGTCTCCAAGCTTTCCTGGCTCATGTTTTTCTTATTTAGTTACTCCTTTTCCTCAACTATCCTCCCTCTAATCAAGTTTTATAGTGTCTGTGTTGCCTCACTACCAAACTGTAGAGAAATGGCCACAATCATATTTAAGTATTGATTTTAACTCTGCTGATGTCACAATGTACCATTGTTATATATCGGCCACATAACGAAATGCCCAGCAGATCAATAGGGTCACTTTAGGGTGTTAAAAGCTTAAACAGAAACACTTTTCAAGCTGTCACAGTGAGACCCGAATAACTGTGTTAGATTATGTTTGTTTCCAAGTTAATCTACCAATTAGAATAGTTCAAATTCAAGTAAAGCATAAGTCTTTAACCACAATATTTGTGGTGAACTATCTGAAGTTTCATCAATGATTGATTAATAGCAAAAAATTATCTCCACGGATGATTCAATCTCAAATGGAAAATATCTTCTATTTGATCATAACCTTAAGGCAATTTTCACCATTTAAGCGTGACTACGCTCATGTCCACATCAACTCAAATCTGAGTTCTCAGACTAAATGAAACGGCTTTTTACATTTGGCTTCCAGAGAAGATTTTTCGTCCCACACTGACAAACACTCTGCTGTGTGCAGCTGCAAGAGGAGTCCATCGAGAAAGTCATAAAAGACACAGAGTGTCTGTTCAAATCCAGAGAGAAGGAATACCAGGACACCATTGACCAGATAGAGGTGAGACATTTCTATTCACATTCAAACTTCCGACGGGGTGGGAAAGAAAAAAGAATGTTGTTTGGCGGTGGGTTTGTTAGAGGCAGTTTTATTGAATGTCTGTACCCTGGTGTCCCGCTCAGCTTGAACTGGCCACAGCAAAGAGCGACATGAACCGCCACCTGCACGAGTACATGGAGATGTGTTCCATGAAGAGGGGGCTGGATGTCCAGATGGAGACCTGCAGGAGGCTCATCACGCAGAGCGGAGACAGGTAGCACACTGAAAATTAGGCTGACTCGGCAGGATTTATGAAGACGTGGCTCTGAGGTCCCTTTTCTCCACCTTACCCTAACAACGGCGGTCTAAAACCTGACAATGGGACGGCTACTACAACACACGCGCAGCGCTGAAATTGGCATAGAAGGTTTCATCACATTAAAGTCGGGAGTTTGATCTGATCCGCTGGAGTGTTTCCAATATGTCGGAACAAGTCGTGGAGATTTAGCTGTGAAATGCACGAGTGGATAGCTAAGGGGAAAAATCTTGGAGACAGTTCTCCATTTCACATGCTATAGTGTTATTGTGTTTGTTTGTTTGTTTGTTTTTTAAAAAGCTTAATGTAAATGTAGTTAAAAAGTAATCTTTTTTTTTTCATTGTAGTGGACCTCACTTAAAAACACACACTGTGCTACTCCTTGGTCAGAAAACGCCACGGAGCAAATCGCTGGCCATTAAAACAAATGAATGGGGCCAGCTCTTCAGCTCTGCAGAAGGCTGACGAGCACCCATTCATTTGGATGCCTTAGAAACAATTGCAAGGCCTCGAGGTTGATTGTTGACTTTGGGAGCGTGATGGCAGCAGTGTCCCTGAAAAGGAAGCCCACTTTGAGAGAAGTCCATTAACCCGTCCTCCTCTGTGCCGCCTTACAGGAAGTCCACCTCCCTCATCACGCTCTCGGTGGACGACTCCGACAACGAGGACAAGGAGAGGAAGAAGCTGGCTCTCCCCGCCGACTCTGAGAGCAGAGACTCCCGCCGCGACATCAATGCCGCTATCCCCCCCCTGACTTGGAGAAAACCCTAGCATTCAGACGTCAGCTGTCTGCACATCCTGCGCAGCGGCTGAGCGACAGGAAAACCAACGCTAGCACACGCACATCAGAAACTGTGCGACTTTTGATTTCATAGAGGCAGTAGCGCTTTAGAAGCAGCAGTTGTGAAGTTTCCTTTCATTTGAAATCATCCTCACGTGTATGCAAAAGCGGCCAGTCAGCAGATCTTTGATCGTTTCTTCACCTGACTGAAAAATCAGCCAGCATGGCATCAGGAAAGCAGCAGAGAAGTTTATCTTCTAAATACAGAGTTTGCTTATGATTATGTATAGTGGGTTAAATTACTTCTATTGACAGTGAGGGACAAGTGGAATTCGAGATGGATTAGTTGAGGTGGATAAGACAAAGTTTTAATATCTCTTAGCTCTCTCTTGTGGTGATAAGGTGTAACTACAGCAGGGTGACAATTTAGGAAATAAAATCCACTTATCCTTCAGTTTTGTTTGACTCCAGAAAAGGGATGCATTATCTTTTCCCCACATACTGATCCTACTTTTGAGTGCAGGAGTCACTTATCTGCACAGTTTAAACTATTGAAATAGTGCACAAAGAAAGTAGTTTGCACAAAAGTGGCACAACAAAAATGTTTATCTGACTTACAATTTCGTTTGGCTTTTAAATATTCAAAGCAAAGTATGGTAATTATTCAAAGCCCCAAATTTATTTTACTGATTTTCCTCTGTCTCTGTTTAAGCCCAATTTGCCTTAAACTTGAACCCAGCTTTTGAGAAAATGATTCAATCGATGCTGAAGAGAAAATTAAGACGCTGTTTCTTCTGGGTGTTAATAAAGGTTTAGTGATCATGTTTTAGCCTTATAGCAATGCTTAAAAGAAAAGTAGGTTGCTATTTTTTTAGCAGCTTTTGTAATTTTTTATTTTTCTTCTGTCTTAGCCATGGAAAACAATTTTTGGCAGAGAGAGTTTAGTATCATATGGACTCTTTTTGATATGTGCTCATAGCATGTTTGTAAATGCTAATCTTAGTGGAGTGAAACTAAAAGCTATATGTTTGGTAATAAAATGTTTCTGTATTTTTAGATTATCAAAATTGACTTAATATAGTTATTATTCCCATTAAAAAAAAGGGGGAAACATCCCAATGTAGAACTAGTTTGATATGTAGTTAAACATGTCTGGATCAATTGGACTCGTGAATTTTGTTTTTGTGATGTCATTGTTGGTTCTTTTGACTTGAGTCTTTCCAACCTGAACACCCTGAGCTCTTAAGAATTTAAAAGTCAAGATTTATTTATTTATTTGTTTGTTTGTTTTTATTTGTTTTAGATTTGAATGCAATTTGAATATGAGAATATCTCAGATATTCCAGGTTTTTGGGTTTGGCCCAAATATGATACCAGCCTCAAATTGGTTTGATTATAAAAAAAAAAAATTAGGTAAAATTGAGTCCAATGGAACTAATTGAATACAGTCATTCTGCTTTAAAAAAAAAAAGGGTTTTCCCTATCCTGTAAATTGTACAGTTTGTAAAGGCTGAATATTGTAATTAATGTACAAGACAGTACTGTGTACACTTCTGAACAACTACAGCTGCTAGCTTAATGTCTTATGATGTAGATTTATCTGACAATAATGCATTTTCACGTTTTTGTTTTATTTGTATTTTTACGCCATCTATTGAACTATTATTTTCATCTTGGCATCACCACTGTAGTACGACCAATATTGTTCCTTCAGTATCCGCTATAAAGCAAACACACGTCTAGAAATGATTGAAGAAAGAGAGTTTTAAGAAGCTGCATATGTGCAATCTGTGGTGGGAAGTTCTCATTGTGATTCTAAACATGTTGCACTGAATTATTTACAGTTCACCTCATTGTACATAAGTCACATCAGTGATTGTCTGCCTGTTCAGTAGCCTGCCACGTCCACCACAGAAAACAAAGCCACTAAATGACTCTCACAATGATCACCGCTTTCTCCACTGAGCACATTTACAAGTGTACCAAACAACCAAGAGGTCAGATTCTATTATCCTGCACTTTTACATGTTGTGTTCTGCTCTGTGAAGAAATTGCCTGAACTTACAGGACTCGTCTCGTCCCTTTCATGTCAAGGAAAGCTGCAAGTTTTCCAAAGGACTTCCCAGAAAACATCACTCACTTTGTGAAAAATGCTGCTTTAAATGACCTGTTTGTTCTTATTATCCGACTGGAAGAAGCTGCAAAGAGGACAGGTCAACATAAAGCTCTTATGAAACGAGGCAAAACGCAGTTTGGGCTGAACAAAAGCTGATCAGTCAGGGGAGCATGATCCCAAACGCGGCTGGTTTGACCCCTGAAGGACTAAAAGCTGTCTGAAATGTCACAAAGTCTGAGCTGTTTGAGGCTGTTTTGGTTCAGAGACTGTGAAGGGGTGGTCCCTCTGGGTTATTCTGCTTTGGTGTGCAGAGCTGTACGTTTGAGAACTGATATCTAACGCACAGAATAAATTATATTCAAAAAATCTCTGTGTGAGCTTATGTTGTTTTTTTCCCTTTCAGGCCACCGAATCCACCTGTGTAGACACACAAAATAACAAATCTGAGATTTTAAGGCTAATACACATCACTGCACTGCTCTGCAACACACAAGGAATCTGTACGATGTGACAAATTATCCCCGAGGCTGTCCGGTTCACCTACAAAAAGCCTCCCAATCACCTCTATCTTCCCAGCCTCCATAAGACAAGAAGGACAGCACCTTTTAAAGACCCTGCTCCGGAAGACAATGAGGACGTTTTGATCCTCCTGGGTGGGTCAGTTTCCTCTCAGAAACATGGAGGACTTGGCTCCATCAGTTCCGTCTTTCTGCTTTCCTAGTTATTTCCTATTTACTGCTTACATCTCAGGCTATTCTCATGGCTAAGCAGGTAGAGACAAACAGCTTCACCACAGATCGATGAGCGACACCCAGAGAAAAACGGCAGCTGAGGGAGAACAGGCTTGCTGTGTCGACACTTCACACTCCAAACCCCGGCTGGGCGCGTTTAGCTCATCCAAACCTCTCCTGGATGTGTTTTCATACTGAGAGCATCAATTGTCAGCCAGCCACAGAGTGTTGTTTTCTTTTTTAGATCATAAATGCATGATCAAATGAAAACAAAGCTATCAAACATGCATATCACCACTTAAAATCCAGCCAAAACCGTTTGGACCAAACATTTCTCACACCAGCAGTTTCCCTGATGTTGGTTCCTGCTCCGCTGTCCCGTTTACAGTCGTCTCAGCTTCCGTGTGCTGGTCATTAGTTCCACTCACTTCACCCGTGTCCAGCTGGCTCAGCTGCTGCTGTCCATCATTCCCTTTTCCACTGTATTTAAGCTTCATGGGGTGGGCATCTCTGTACGTGTACATTTCTATATGTGTGACTGATCAAAGGTTTGTATGGATGTTTAAGTGGTTTGTCCCTTTAGAAATGTGTTTGCATGTGTTTATGCAATGCATGAATATGAGTTATCATTTCCATATAAATATATGTGTGTTACACATGTGTGTATACATATATATATCATGTTGTATATGCATAATGTTGTGTATTTATATTTGAAGTTATCTTTCTATTTATGATTGTATCTAAGTATGTTTAAGCTCATATGTGCATTTGGATTTAAGCATTGTATGTCTATATTTGTATTTACATATGCATAAATTCTACACTGCAGGATGTATATAGCCTTTATATATAGCCTTTTAGCCTTTATACATATTGGCATATTAAAATGACCTTTAATCCCAAAATATTTACTTTCCAATCATGTTTTTTTCTGTTAGCTTTTCACATAGTTTAACATGTTTCCTGGATCTTTAGATCCACTGACCGGATGTTTCCTGCTTAGATGATCAGGTGAGTTTTACCTGATTAAAGTGCACGTGTGCACGCTCCGGAAACCTGGAAGTGACTTAAGCTCCGGACAATAAATCACATTTATGGATTTCCATCCCCTGACGGGTACAGTGCGTGCGCGTGTGCCATTCCGTGTGCGCACTGGTGTGGCTGCGCGGTGGGCGGGGCGTCTGTGTGACGGACGGATTTACCCCCCCACACCCACACACACACATACACACACACACACACACACACACACACACACCCTGTCTGCGTAGCTGCTTCATTTGTAGTTTTTGGTCTGGAGGAAAAAGTGAACTCAGACAGCGGACAGAGACCAAAGCTCAAGCCTTCCGCCTTCCTTCATATTCAGCTGGGACTCACTCCCTGTCCTTCCACTGTCCTCACCCCTCCTCACCCTCCGTCTGTCAGTTAATCTCCATCATCCTGCCGCTGAGATGTGAGTACTCCGACATGTTTCATCATTTTCCATACGTGTAGAAACGTAAACATCTAAAACCTGCAAAAATCAATTTTCTATTATAAGTCGTCACTATTCAGATTGTAGTGTATCAGTGAAAACACTGTTTAAAGTTATTCTGTCCTTGGAAGTCATACATTTAGTTGTTTTTTTAGAATATTTTTTTGGTTGTTGTGTTGTTTTTTTTAACAAAAAAGAAAACTTATAAGCAATCTGGAAATTTCCGGGATGCAGCGGTTTTTTTCTGCAGATCTAGGACCGTGACTCACCGGCTGACTCACCTACAAAACTATCCATCAACTGGGACTGAGCTTAAGTGCGTTTTGCGACACTTTGGAGCTCCAGTCCCCCAATCTCACCAAACAGATTTTAATCAGCTCAAAGCACCAAAAAATAACTGCAACGAGACGGTGAAAACAAAAGAGGATGGCTTATTTATAACATAACAAACTGCCACCGCATGGAGGGTTTCTGGTGGAAAAAAAACAGATATATTAGTTTTTATTTTGTTAAAGTAATTTATTTTCCATTGGGGGGGAGGGGAGGGCAGATTATTTCAGCGTGCATGTTGATCTCCATCAGTCAGGCTGCTGCTGCTGCACTAATCTTTCTCCATTTTGCTTCTGTTGGAGCCACAGCAGTCAACGTGACCTGCTGTTTGCTCAATTTGCTTTGACTGTGTTAAAAAAAAAAAGTTGCATAGGGGAATGAATCGTTGCAGTTTCTCTAAAAACATTTATTTTATGGATGATTCCTCATTTGAATGTTCATTTCAGTTAAATTAATTTCAGATAGATACAAGTTTATCCAACTAAAGGGCAAATGACGTATCTGAATACCCAAACAAATAATCTTTTAGGCCACGGCCGCCACCTTGAAAGACGCCATAATGAATCATGGCCAATTTTTGGCCAACAGGAAGGTGGTCATGTAGCACATCAAAGCAGAATTGCCCCAGAAACTGCTTATGAATCAGATTTGCCACATCTGTACTGCTCCAGAAAGCTCCACAAACACCTGGGATGTTTTTATTTTAACCTGTTCAGCACCAGGGACGAACACGCTTCAAATAACTGCATCACATGCAACGTTCCAACACCAGTCCTGAAACCTTTCACTCACCCAAATTGTTCTTGACTATGTCATATTGTAGGTTTCAAATTGAACAACAATTCATTAGTTGACGTTTTCACAAAGCTGTTGTTTTCTTTCTTTATATTTTAGGTGAAAGGGGGTCAGTTGGTTACAAAGAATTTCATTATTAGCATTTCCTCGTGCACAGTGGCTTTGTTATTTTTTTTCCTGATTTTAGTCCACTGGGTCCAGTCGTGATAAAACTTTGTGAAGAGATTTTGTTGATATTTCTTATTAATCCGAGTTTCACACCATCGGATGGTTTCCATTAGATTTGTTTAAGATTTTCAGAGCTGGATGCTTAGCATGAGGACATGGTGCCTAAACCTTTTCTTAAGAAGCAGGTAAAACTATGGAAAAAATCTGCTTCCAAAGGTTTAAAACCCTCCTTATGTCGATTGTACCCACCTTAAAAATATAAGGAAATTTCATATAAAAGTTTCTTTGTATCACTTTTGACTGCTGGAAAACACATGGTCCAGATGTGTAATGAATAACAAATAAAATAAAATACTCCTTTGGTGAGAACATTTCATCCCCCCCTGGTTTCAATACAATCTGAAAATGACAGACTTCTGCTTTGTGGGAGGACGAGATAGGCCAATATTAATTTGCCTTTTTTACAACAACATTGTATACTTTCTCAGGACATGTCACTTCAACTGTCCGTTTGCTTTTCGTTTCTCCCGTTTGCACGTTTCCTCTAAAGGTCGACTCCAGATGCAGGAGGTCCAGGAGCTCCTGGGGGCCCTGACGGAGAGGGGGGGCCCCCGGCTCCAGCCCCTAACCTGACCAGCAACCGACGACTTCAGCAGACGCAGGCGCAGGTGGACGAGGTGAGCACATCTCAAGGATTATATATATATATATATATATATATATATATATATATATACTCATTTAAGTCTATTCCTCCTATTTGGACCATCAAAATAGAGCTCAACTTATTGAAAAAACATAGTTAAATTATGCAAAGTAAATTTTGATAAGGAAGCATTCTACAGTCTAAAAGCTAATTGAAAATGTTTCTATTGAGTCCAAATTCAGCTCGTAATGAACTTCCTGCCTTCTGCGGAGGCACTAACGGGCGGCTTTGTCCCTCAGGTTGTCGACATCATGCGTGTGAACGTAGACAAAGTCCTGGAGAGGGATCAGAAGCTGTCGGAGTTAGACGACCGGGCCGACGCCCTGCAGGCTGGAGCCTCACAGTTCGAGAGCAGCGCTGCCAAACTCAAGAACAAGTACTGGTGGAAAAACTGCAAGGTGGGCTTTGTTCTGACAGTCTGAGTGTTTGCCGTCGTTCAAACCAACACATTGGTGTTTAGAAGGAAGAATATCCAGTTCCCGCTTTAAGGTTTCTTCAGACTATGCTTTTAAGGCTCATCACCAACATCAAACAATGGTGATTTTCTTCTTTTTTTTTACAGTTTCTTATCTGTTTCATCAATGGCAGTTCTGCAGGAGATTTGAGAGTTTCAATTTCCCATTGAAGAGCAGTTTGTAAAAACATTGAACATTGGAAATTAGTGCTGAGCAAAAAAGAATAGCTTTCCACACAGCTTCATGTTTATCTCCACCCACCTCTTTGTTTGTCCAACCAACAGTCAACCATTGTGTTTATTTTAGGGGGGGGTGGGCATCCTTTGATTGTCCGAGCCCCACCATTGGCCGTGCACTGTGGATCGCCCAATCATTGGGAAAATGGAGGATTACTTTAGAAAAAAAAAACTCCATTTGACTGACATACGTCACAAAGAGAGAGACAGAGAGAGAGAGAGAGAGAGAGAGAAATAGGCAGAGAGAGAGAGAGAGGATATCTCAATCTGGATTACAGTGATGCCGGGGATTAAAGAGCCAGCTGTGATTTGTGATGCAACTCCTCCCATCCAACATCCAGGATTGTTTTCGTCCACTCATGAGGCCCTGAGCTGACATAGTTTTTATCAAACCAACACCGAATGTAGTGTCGTTATAAAACCCCACCGTGTCTGATTTAGCTGCCACATGAACCCTCCTCCTGCCCCAGGCCCTCATCAGGACAGGAAATGTGGATTAAGCCGCCTCTGAAAGTAGTTCCCAACATTGTGTTAAGCAGAAACCGAATGTTTTTCTGCCTTTTTAATTATACCAACTGCTTGATTTACTGCCTTTTCTGCATTGACTTCCTGTTGTTCTCAGCTCCGTTTGTCCTCCTGTTAATCTCTCTTGGCCCCCTTGCTTTAAGGAGATTTCCTGTTCTACGATGCCTGACACTCATTTTGTCAAGTGAATTTTACAAAAACACAGTGTACAAAAAAACTGGTTGTGCAGCTAAATATTAAATATGGATTTTTATAAAGTTAAATAGTATTCCTCATTCAAAAGGCAAATTTTGTAGCAGTTTTCAGAGACGTTTTAGTTCTGTCATGTTGATGTTTAAGGGCTGTTTCCTCTAACCGAACATCCTCTGGCTTTCTCTTGCAGATGATGATCATGATGGCTATTATAGGTGTTATATTTGTCGGCGTTATCTTCTGTGAGTAAAAAAAAGTTTTTAGTTTCATAAAAATAAAAGCGGAATGCTTTGGTTTTTAACTGAAAAATGTATCAAATGCATGTTTTTGTCTGTTTTTCTTCTAAATATTAATATAAATGCTTTTTTTAAATTAATGCCAGCAAAACACCTTTAAGAAAATGGCTCAAAAAGTGTAATGCTGTAATTTCCCTGACAAAGGGTATTCCCAAAGATTTTAGTATTTATTTTTTTAACTTGTTATTTCCCAGAGAGTTCAAGTAGTATTAATTCTAATTGATTAGCTAATTCTACGCTTAGAAAAGAGATTTGTTCATGTGCCAATAACAATGGATCTCAGCATCTGTTTTTAACACAAATATGGTTCTCTTTTTATCATTTTGTCCTTATTTGTCCACTGATTTTAATTTGGTCTTTTGTGCTACAATAGAAAATTTTTATGTTCACAGCATTATTTTTTAAATTAATACTATTCATTTTAGCCATTTATGTTACGTCTTCTTCTGAGCATTACCCTAAAACAATTGTCTGTGTTTGCTGTCCTCAGTGTATTTCTTCTATTGAGCTGCTCTTCTACGGCGGGCACACAAGTCACAGGACAAGTCTGCACCAACACACTGATCCCGGCCAGATCGAACCTTCCCTCAGCGCTCCTCCAGCTCTTCGTCCTCATCTTCCTCAGCGATGCCATCCCCAGAAACCATGCATGGCCTGCAGTTTGCTTCAGATCCTCCTTTTTTTCCTCTGCACCAGGCAGGTTTAGCATGCATGGGTGGGGTTCACTTTGGCAGGACAGTTCACCTTTACAGAAAAAGTAAATTAAATCTTCCTGTTGCTGTTCGTTATACTCCCAGGTTGAGTCAAAGAAATGGGCAACCATCTCTCTTTTTTGATTAAATACAAAGACCTAGTCCAACATACCGATCTCTGACTCTAAGGTGTTTGAGATGAACCACGTTAATAAAGCTACACAAACTTTGTTGCATGTGTCGATAGAAAAAAAATACTGATCTATATTTTCACTGGTAAGTTGTAAATCTTTGTATTGATCGATCAATAAGACACAGCATTTGCTGTAAGTACAAACAGAAAAATTCAATTAATCTTACAAGTTAACACTAAATTTACACTGAAAGAAGCCCAAGATTTTGAATTTGTTTAGTCGTAAATAAAAAGGTTTAAGAGTTAGATGTCCTCTTTAAATCTCCAGTTTCCTTCAAAAAGGTATTTCATGGATTCCTGCTTTTCCCCCCTCTGTCCTTTCAGATAACACTGTACATATCAGGGTTCTCCAGCATTGCTGTTACTGATGCTGAAGACGTTTTACTAAATTTGCATTCTTCTGTCTCCATTTGAAGTTATTTTATCTCTTTTGATGCTTCATCTTCCTCAACTTCCTTTTCCTTGTGCTGTAAACAGTCATGACTTGTGTTTTCTGTTGTTTGAGTGTGCAACATGTTTCTTTGTCCTGTCTGATTTGAGTTCCTCTGTATGTGCAGGACTTTTAAGACATTTCCATCAGTGTGTTATGTACCAGAAAAAAAGACATTAAAGGAGCGAACATCTAGCCTGGAATAGGATGAGGATAAGTTATGTATTTGAGAGCGGATTCTTATGGTGATGTTTTCTTTGATGTACACAGTTGAGAGGCACTGATGTTTCAGAGTGGTCTGGAACTTAAAATAAATTAATGTTTGCATTAGACTTGTGGTGATTGAGCCCTGAATTCTTTAACCTGCATATTCTCTTCCCATTTACAGTCCACATTTATCCTCCTGGGTCTGTTTTGCTTGGATTATTGCATAATTGGCTGGAACCATCATGTAATTTGTCATGGGTCAAACTGACCAGGAAACAAATATTCATTCATTTAAAAGTTTTACGAATTGAAGTTATTACTACCAAAAGTACAAATTATTTTAAAAAAGGCCAGTTGCCCTTATTCAGTTTCACAGGATTAATAAAAGACTGAATAAGTCAGAGGAGCTGGCAGAAGTGTCGGGGGAGAGGGAAGTCTGGGTTCCCCTGCTTCAGCTGCTGCCCCCGCATCCCGATTGGTGGAAAATGGACAGATGGATAACTAAAATTTTAAAACTGCCATGGGAATGTAACAAAAGTATTCTTCTAGAAAATGCATTTTAATAAATTCCAATCATTTTGTGATAATTCTTCTTTAATCGTTTAGTTCAGATAATTTATTTGGGGCTATTTGCAAATGAAAACTGAAAGTTTACTGAACACCTTAAACAGAAAGTGCTAAAGGTGCAGAATGTGGGATTCAGTGCCTCCTACAGGTAAAGCTGTAGACTGCAGCATATTTAACACAGCTTCCTACCCTGTAGCAAAGCTGTGGGGAAACCTGAGGCAGCCAAAAACTTGGATACCCCTCACCTTTTCCTCACAGTTCTGCATTTTGAAGAGGCTTAACCTGAGGGGTTATGACATGTTTCTAATGTAAGCATGTCCTTTCTGTAGGGTTTTCTTTAGTTCAGTTTACATGGGCATCCTACACCCCACTAAACAAGACTTTGATTTGAAAGTGACAGCTAGTTACCGGCTGTTGTAGCCACTCATACACTTTCATAAATTAAACAAGAGGCATTAATCAGTTTTGAATCAGAGGAAATTTCTTAACTACCACTTGGGATAAACGTGTATAGAAAATAGAAGGGTGGATGGGAGAGCGAGTTTTTGGGCTCCGCCTGCTTGCATTTCTGAACGGCTGAGCAGAGATTGAGGCTTTTCACAGATTTCCGTCTTCCTTGTCCGACCGAAGGCAATTGACACACCGGTTTCCTAGGTGATGATCACTGAATGTAGTGGAAAGTAAAATCCATTTTTCCTTTCTTAAAATTACCACCAAAAAAAGAGGTTTACTTTTTTTTTTTATTTAGGTCCCAAAAAAACCATAACAACATTATATCAATAATATTAATACAGAAATTGAAAAAAGGAGAAAAATAATAATAAAACAGCTTTTCTGTCCACAGCCTCATTCTCATGGGTCGGAGGAGCTTTTATCCTCCAGAAAAACTCTGTAAAGTCTGTTTTTGGGGGGCAAAGAGAACTGGGAGTGGCTTAAAGCTTGGGCTCGCTGTCCATCATTCTGCTGTGCACCAATCAGGAATGTAGAGGTGAGGCAGGGGGTGGTTCTCAAAGTTAGAGACAAATTTCAGTCTACTGCTGCGACATCTGTCAGACAAACAAAAGAAGAAGTAGTCATCAAAGCTTCCAAACTCACTGCGTTTCCATAATTTCTGAGCTGGTAATGAGCGCTTACCTGCTGTGCCTGTGCCTGTGTGTCGGGTCCTCGGCTCGCCAGGCGGCTCAGGATGTTCCTCTCAGACATCTGGAGCCGCACTGCCACTGGCGGTATCCGGGCAATGGTTGCCGGGAGGCGGGTCACGTCCGCCTTCATGTCACTCAGCAGTTCCTCCAGCTGCTTCAGCACTGAGACGCAGAGCAGAGCAATAAGACGCCGAATGTTTCAGGCATCTGACGTCCAGCCGGCGGCTTGGACCGTTTGGTTCTGGTTTTTACCTTTGTGCAGGACGGCGTTTGCCGGTTTGTTCCCGGACATCGACTCTTTGCTGAGATGCTGGTGGGACTCAGCTAGACACTCCACCTCGCTGAAGCGGGTGTTGAGGGCCATGGAGGGGTGGGAGGGGTCCTCTGACATGTTGAGGTAGGCGGCTCGACGCAGCTGCTCCTCGATGACCAGCGCCTGTTCCAACAGCTGGAATGGGAAGAGAGAAAAGACCAGAAGGTGAATATGGGCCACGGAGAAGGGCCAGGACTGTTCTTCCTGTTCTGGAAAACATCAAAATCCTTGTGTTCTCCCAATGACTCGACTCCCACCTTGAATCTCCTGGCGAGGAACTTGTTCTTGATCTCCAGAAAGTTCCCCCTGTTCATCTCCCCCTTAAAGGGTTCGTTGAGGATGGCGAACCGCACGTCATTCTGGATGTCCTGCCAGCGGGCGTAACCATGTCTGAGGGAAGCGGCGGTCAAGAGGAATAACAGCTCTTATGTCAGCTACACAATGTGTCAGAACGCCCTCAAACCAAATGAGACAGACGGGGCCGCGACTCGGGTGGGAAAAGGATACTGTATGATGCCAGCCAGCAGCCAGTAGTCATGGCGACGGTGCCAGATCTCGTTGGTCTTCTTGGTGACGGTGGCGGCACGCTCCTCGTTCTGCCATAAAGAATGGAGCTCTGAAGGGGGAGAAGGAAGGAGTTAGGGCTTCCGTTGAATTTTCACTGGCCATTGATTGGCCGTCTGTGTGGGGCCACACCTGTGAAGCCTCCATCTGCGATGTTGAACATGAAGCGGCTTTTGGCCTTCTTCTTCTCCTCGCTCACGGTGCTGGCGGCGGCAGCCGGCGTGGAGGCGGCGCCCTCTTTGCTGTCTCCGTTCTGCAACTTGGGGGCCTCCTCTGGCTTCGGGGCGTCCTTCTCATCCTTTACGTCTGAAAGGCGGCGAGGGAGAGCAACCGTTAACCAATGTCTGATAAAAAAATAAACAGCCTGATATGTTTAAGGAAGGCAGGTGTGGGGTACCTTTCTTGTCGTCAGCGGGAGGAGTGGTGTCCATCTTTTCTGCATTCTCTTCTTTCTTTTCTTCTGTTGCAAAGCAGGAAAAATCAAAATTAAGTATCGCAGGATTTTGAGATGGCATCTTAAATTTCACCTATCCTGAACACAAAGTCGTTTGTACCCAAATTGTTTTCCCTGTCAGATGAAGAGTGCGACATGTTTTACCTTTGACCTCAGAGTCCTCGGACTTGACCTCTGACCCTTCGGTCTTTGCCTCCGCTGGTGACTTTGTTTCCTCGCCTCCCTCTGGACTCTTCTTCTCGGCCTCTGCCTCCTTCTCGCCTTCCTTCTCTTTGGGGGGGCTTTCCGCTTCGCCGTTGCTCGGTTTGTCCGTCTCCATCGGCTCCTCGCCGTTCTTCTTCTCCTGTTCGGCAGTCGGACTCTTTTCATCATCATCATCTGGGATGGCGATCACCTGTGAGGGGAGCATAAAAGATATTTTAAAAAGGTTCAAATCCGACTTCAAGTGCTGGCCGGCGTGAAAAGCATCGTCACCTCGTCGTCGGCTTTGACGGGCTCCTTGCTGCTCTTCTCCACCTCGCGTTCTTTCCTCGCCTCCTTCTCTGTCTCCTTTGCAGCCTCCTTTGCGGCTTCCTTTGCGGCTTCCTTTGCGGCTTCCTTTGCCGCCTCCTTTGCCGCCTCATCTGTCTTTGAGGAGTCATCGACTACGAACAAAGAAAGCGCCGACGATTATGCCGCTTTCGTTAGCTTTACAGCAGCGTCTCAGAGACGCTGAGCGTGCGTGCGTCCGCCCGCCTCTGCGTGTCCTACCTGGAGCGGGTGTGTTGGGCTGTGTGTCGGCGGGGGTGCCGGTGGAGGGGGTTTTTCCTGGCGAATCGGGCTGCGCTGCGACCCTCTTGTTCTCCTCCAGCTCGGCCATCCAGGGCATCGACCACTGACCGTTCACGTGCTCGAACTCCTGAACCTGCCGCGGGAGGATTAAGCATGTTTTCTAGCCATTCAGGAGAGAATTTGCTTATTGTGATGATATTACATGAATCGAAACTCATGGATTGTTTATATGTTGGTGCAGATTTTGAGTGTGAAAGTCCCAGCAGTGAAGCCTGAAGCTGCCCTGACCAAAAGGCTCTGAGCATGAGCCATAAATGAGGAGAAAGCTTTCATTATTTTAAAATCGTGTCTGTGACATTTACCCTTCAGAGAGAACGCAGCCGTCGGCCTCTTTGTTTTTTTCCTGTGCTCAATAAAGACCGAAAAAGAGGCTGAATTCTGGTACCTTTTTGCGAATAAGGGACATGACGCCGATGCGAGTGAGGACATGTTGCCGCGACAACCCTTCCCTGGGGACTCCATCGGCGAAGGTCTCGGCGCCGTCGGCTCCGGGTTCACAAAGGTGGCGCATAAACAAAGAAACGTAGGCCCTGCGCAGGTGAGAAAAGGAGAAATATTTATAAGTCATATAAGTAATATTAATTAATATTTGTGTAACACGATAATATTGTGTAAACACGATTGTAGGAGCAAGCCGAGATGCTTACTTGAATTCTTTCTCAGACTTCCCTCGCAGGTCTCGGACCAGCCACTGGGTGGTAAAGGCGTCTTGGGGAGGCATCCCATAACGCATCACTGCATTCAGGAAAGCCTTCCTCTGCCGAGAGTTAAAGCCCAGCACCTGGTAAAGGGAAAAAAAAACAAGCTGCTTCAGATTTCTCTGTACATCTTCATATGTTGTTACACAAGAAAACATGCAGATCCAAGGCCTTTTGGTCAAAGGGAGGCAGCGGCCGAGCTCACCTCGATGTTGCCTCCCACCCTGGCCAGCAGGGGGGGCAGTGGTTTGTCTTTGTCGTTCCTCAGGCCCTTCCTGTTCGGCCGGCGGGAGTTGGCTGCAGAGAAGAAGCAGATGTGGTGATTTATAATGACTGTATTTCTAGAAGATTTATAATAACTGATTTATAATAATGGAGTATTAGAAACATTTACACCTCTATGAGTAAACGGAAAGTGGTTCGTACCCTCTGATCTCTCATCAAAGTCCTCGTCACCCTCCTCAGACGCCACAGAGTAATCTGATTGGCCATCGGACTGATCATCCTGCCAATCAGCTTCAAGAGAAAAAACAAAGACAATTCTGAAACATCACTGAAGATTCACATACAGTTAAGTGAGCTCCTATGCATCAACAGCTTCTACAAGCTTCTATGATCCAGACTAAGATATGAAGATGTCCACTGCAGATTTTAGAGGCTAAGAGTGTTCCTTAATTTGAATGACATCAAATCAAAGAGGAAAATACAATGATCAGAATAGATTTTTTTTAAATTATTTTCTGGGGTTTTTCAGCCTTTTTTTGTTCACCCATTGTATATGACATATGAGCAAAACCTGGCTTTAAAAAAATAAATAAAAAAATAAAAAGGGGGGTCAGACTTTAATATACAAAGTGAGAAAGGAAACGAATTGTCTTCCAAAACCTAAATGCTTTTAAACATATCCACTTGTACTTCAGAGATGGAAGCCCCTCAGAAAGATGTTGAAACTGTGTTGTAATGTTCTGTACCTCTGTCTTCTTGTGAGCCGTCGTTGTAGTTGACCTGCTTGCGGATTCGTTTGCCTTTGCCCAGGTTTCGGGCCAGGTCCTCCTGCTGCTGCTCGTAATGGTGCCGCAGGAGTTTCTCCCAGTAGTCTGGATCCACGCTCTCCTCCTGCTTGATGATCTCCCGTTGCACTTCCTCCTCCTGAGTGATGAGGAACAGGCATAGTGTAGGTAACGGGTTGACTGAAGGAAAGGCCCCTTTAATCCCACACCACACCGCCGAGGGAACCCACCTCCTCCTCCTCATCTTTGACCACATACTGAGCCACTTTGAAGGAGCTCAGGTACTCGTTCATGCTCTGCAGCTCTGTGTCATCTGTGGCATCCTGATTCCTGTCCAGCAGTCGGTCGATGGCTTTGTCGTCGTAGTGGATGATGCTGCTGTCCTCCTCTTTGTTGTCACCTGAGGACACACAAAGAACAATAAGGTTGCTCTTTTTCTTTTTTTCACGTCTACTCTTGAAAAAGGCACTAGTGCTTGTGAAGCCGTCCTCACCCTCCCCTTCGTCCTTGAAAAGCTGTTCTGTTCCAAACTTGAGGATGTCGTCCAGTTCCTGCTTGGACATGGAGCCGGTTTTGGATCCGAGACCAGGTCGGACCACCAGGTGAGTCAGCATCATCTTCTTCTTGGCAACCTGGAGCAGAACCACGAGGAAAATGAAAATCTTTGACAACTGATTGAAATCACAAGCTGCTCACCGTCTCCGTAGAAGAGAAAATAAAAAATAAAAAAAAGCATTTATAGTTTATTTTACCTGAGTAATCCTCTCCTCCACAGAGGCCTTGGTCACAAAACGGTAGATCATCACCTTCTTGTTTTGGCCGATACGATGAGCTCTGCTGAAGGCCTAGAGACAGAGGAGTACAATTAGTTTCCTTTTTTTTTTTTCAAAAAGGACATTTCAGCAGGTTCATTAGCTGCTTCTAACCATGTTTTAACATAAAACAAGTGGTATGCTGAACCTGGATGTCATTGTGAGGATTCCAGTCCGAGTCGTAGATGATGACGGTGTCGGCTGTGGCCAGGTTGATTCCCAAACCTCCAGCCCTCGTTGACAGGAGGAAGGCAAACTGCGGAGCACCCGGAGCTGAGGGTCAAAGTAAATGATTAATGCTGTATTTAAAAAAATTATAATAAAAGAAAAGGAAAAAGGAATTGTTTTTAGATTTTATGACGTTTAACTAGAAGATGTAAAGGCTAACTTGGACATGGAACACAAAAGGAAAAACTCAGGGAAGAGCCTGATGCAAAAATGATGAATCCAGGCTTGTACAATATAGCTCACCATTGAAACGATCGATAGCCTCCTGTCTCATCCCTCCTGTGATTCCTCCGTCAATTCTTTCATACTTGTAACCCTCATTCTCCAGGAAGTCCTCCAACAGATCCAACATCTTGGTCATCTGCGGGAAAAGATTAAAAGCCACAGGCTGGTTAATAAAAACAAGGGGAAAATCGACTATAACAAATGAGCTCTAAATGCACGAAATCCAAAGTGCCTCACCTGAGAGAAAACAAGCACCCTGTGCCCCCCCTCCTTCAATTTCCGCATCATCTTCTGCAGTAAACAAAGTTTTCCAGACGATTTTGTAAGAGCGTTCCCATCGTACATCCCATTGGGCATCTTTGGAGCTTCCTGTTTGAATAGACAAATAAAAACTTAGAGCAGATGAAATCCTCAGCGGATTCTCTCCGCTTCTCCCTGCTGATTGGGTCGTACCATGGCAGCTGCGGGGAAGAGGTAGGGGTGGTTGCAGCATTTCTTGAGGTCCATGACCACATTTAGAAGTGACACCTGGTTTCCTCCTCCTTTTGTGTTGAGGGCCTCAAAGTTTTTCGTTAGGATGAATTTGTAATATTTCCTAAGAACAAACAACAGATGTAAGCATTCAGCCTCCCCCTCCCCACCCAACACAGTTTGTTATATTCAGGACTACAGACTTACTTTTGCATGGGGCTGAGCTCCACTCTGACAATGAGCTCGGTCTTTGAGGGCATGTGTTTGAAGACATCGGCCTTCAGCCTTCTGAGCATGTGCGGACCCAGCATGTCGTGCAGCTTCTTGATCTGGTCCTCCTTGGCGATGTCGGCGAACTCCTCCAGGAAGACTTCCAAGGTGCTGCAGATGAAGACAGACACAGGTGAGCTCTTTTTGATCGCAGGCACTGCAGCCGCACAGCTCACCATCAAAAGCAGCTCCACTTCAAGTTTTAGTTTCAAACTCTTTCTCTGATCTCATGTGGAGGTCTTTTCCCCCACTGATGAATTTGATCCTTAAATATAGACTCTTAGGCCCTCTGTTGACCTGCTTGCTGTGGATGTTTGCTTAAGGCTAATGGGATGATTTTAGAACCAGAGTGCTTCGTACGGTCAATTTGAGATTGAATTATTCAACCATTTGCCGGATTTGGTTATCTCTAAAACAGTCATAATGCAGTTTTGAAAGTTAAATATATGATATTACTCATCACATATTTCTGCTGCAAAACGCAAAAGCCTCTTTGGAATTACTGGGTAACTTTATCCTTCAAGCCCCAAAATGTACTTAAAACCTACACTGACTGAAGACAATGTTTTGTATGATTGTGACCTCAGACAAACAGCAGAGTATAAAAAGAAACCAGACAGACAACTAAGAGGCCAGACTTACTTGAACCTCTCAGGTGTGAGGAAGTTGAGGAGGTGGAAAAGCTCCTCCAGGTTGTTTTGTAGAGGAGTTCCAGTCAGTAGCAGTTTGTGCTGCAGGGAGTAGTTGTTCAGCACCCGGAAAAACTGAGGGAAAGAACACGAAAAAATGCGTTTAAAAAAAAGGTTTCAGGGTGAGTGAGAAAGAGCTTTATATGCTTTGAATTCAGATATATTAAAAAACATTGATTAGACTGTGGTGTGACAAACCACCCGGTTGATCAACTGGTTGTTTGTCGTACTAATTGAACAACCTTGTGACTTTGTACCTTAGACTGGTTATTCTTCAGCCTATGGGCCTCATCCACCACCAGGCAGGCCCAATCGATCGATCCCAGGATGGCCATGTCGATGGTGATCAGCTCGTAAGATGTCAGCAGAACATGGAACTTTATGGACGAGTCTTTCTGTTGGTGGTAAGCCATAAAGAAAGTCAAGTTACATACCACACAAGAAAAAAAATTCATTCTGCCTTCGGCAACGACGACTCCTTTCACCTTCATCCTGGATGCCTTCTTTCCTCCCCGGATGGCGTTGTCCTCGAAGGAGAACTCGTTCTCCCTGATGACGGCTCTGCTGTCTTTGTCTCCTACGTACGTCACCACGTACATGTCGGGCGCCCACATCTCAAACTCCCTCTCCCAGTTGATGATGGTTGAGAGAGGAGCGCTGACGAGGAACGGCCCCTTGGAGTGACCCTGAAGGCGGAGGAAAGACGTCAGTGCATACCCAGCCGAAACAACTGTCTGAAACAACTAATCAGCACTCCATCTGCACTATGCTGCACAACATAAAAAAACCCTTTGTCAGACATTTACATAGACAATAACAAAAAGTGGGATTAAAACGTTACAGGAAGTTTACAAAAAAATCCCACTATTTAGCAGGATGTTTTCCAGCCTCCCACCTTTAGGGGGCAGCAGCCACACGTGGCAAGTGCCTGATTGTTTACAGTTTCAGATTCAAGTTAATGTCGTCAGATTTCACCTGACTTATACAAAATGGCTGGATGGATCCTTACCACCACATCCCCCCCCCGACAACAGCTGACTACGGACAATACCACAGTCACACAAAGAATAGCTCATTCATGGCAACTTAAACTGCAGTAAAAATTTGAAATAAAAGTAAATTTACACTAAATATTGAAAATAATGAAAAATTAATTGAATTTTGAAAGAAATATGCCAAAAAACACCGCTACATTCTTGGCATGTGTGACCTCAGATGGAGCTGATGCACAGCAATAAACACCACATCGCATTGCACAGCATAGTACCTCTTTATACAAGGAGTAGAGGAAGACGGCAGTCTGCACTGTCTTTCCCAAACCCATTTCATCGGCGAGGATGGTGTCGGTGCCCTGGGCCCAGGAGAACCGCAGCCAGTTGAGGCCCTCCAGCTGGTAGGGGTGCAGAGTTCCTCCGGTGCTGTCCAGGTACTCGGGTTGACGCTCAAACTTTATCGTTGGCTGGAGACAGAAGTCAGGATCAAAGGCTGAATTTGAACAAAAAGCTTTAATATTATTTGATGTAATGGATTGTAATTTAAAAATAAAAAAATATAAATAAAAATTGGGGTTTAGGGCTAATGAGTTAAACACATGGTTAATAGTTGCTCAATTACTGTCAGAGTTAAAGGTGGTGATGAATTAAACAAATAGTTGAAATTCTGTACAAACAGAACAAGACACTGAAGCGGACTCACGTCTATCACTGGGTTCTCAGGAGGCCTGTCCGGCCGCTTCACCCTTCCTTTCACCTTGAGCTTCTTCCCAGGCTTCCCTTCCTCTCCCATCATCAGCTCTCTGGAACACATGCACGCTTAGCCAAAGAAGTCACACTCTGTGCTGATTGCTGGTGCTGAGCTGAAGGTATGGCACCTGTGGTTCCAGTACTGCAGTTTGTAGGGGTCGAACTCGGGCACGTCCATGTCCTCGGCCTCCCAGGTGGCCTGGTCGTACGCCAGCTCCCGCCACTTGATCAAGTAGTGGACGTTGTTCTTCCTGTCCACGCTGAGGAACCCAGCAGAGAAACACAAACCGTCACGTTCACACGTTTATTAAAAGGATTTACTCAACAAAAGTGGGACACATATTTGGAACATATGAAGACATTAAGACAGACATGGAAAAAGAAGGTAAAAAAGATTGTGGAAAAAACATCGTATTGGTCATTCGGAGACGTGTGCAGATGCTTTGTGTGGTCCAACCTGTGGTTCAGGACGCGGTGGATCATCAGCCACTCCATCTTGATTCCAAAGCGGAGGTATCTCTCCTCCAGCTGAACATACATTGGATCCTTGTTCTTCCTCTTGTGGCACTTGTCCTCCTCTCCGTCACCAAAGTCGATGGGAGGCGGCTCGTCCATGTCGTTCTTTCTCTGGTAGTTCCTGAACATCACCTGGCAGTGCATCTCCAGCTGCATTGGGCAATAAGCAATGTTAGAGAGGCTGTTCGGTGCACCGTCTCTTTAAGATTGGCCTGTACGGTGCACACCTGGAGCTCTGAGACCCATGAGCAATGCCAGTAAGACATGTTGCACCATTTGGCGAAGAACTCTCTCTCGGGTCGCCCTGCCAGCGGAGCAGGGTCTGGTGCGTCAGCCGGGAGGTCTGGGGGGCGGGGCACCGGTGTGGGAGGAGGGGGGTCTCCCCATCGCCATGTCAAGATCTTCTGTACCTTCCCTTTCATGGGTGGACACTGAAAACAGGAGAGGTGCTTTATTCATCTTCATTCCCTTCTTTAAAGTCAACAAATCTGAGTTTATTTTCAGGCTGTTGTATCCAAAACCCCTAAACTGACGCGAGTCCTTTGGATCTTTTATCAGCCACTGATCTTGACCCATTTTACCTCCTTTTCCATAGAAAAAACTTGTTTAAATTAATAACCACAGAAGGTAATAGTCATGAACATTTTCTACATTCTAAGGGACTCCAGAGACAAACAGAGGTCTAAAGGATAAAAAGCTGATTATTTAGTAATCATAATAATAAAGGCTGGATTTCACATCTGCTTAATGAGCCACCTCCTGTCACCATTAAAAAAAAATGTTTAAAGTCAAATTAGTTTAAATTAAATTTGATTGACTCAATTACTGGTTGCTTCTCCATTTGAGGTGGCGTGTCCATGGAAATATGAGTTAGCCCAGCTGGGCCAAAAACTGGACCGCTGGCCCACTTACCGTGCATCGGGGGCAGATCCACTCTCCGTTGGGGATCTCCGGGAGCGGGGGGTTGAGGCAGTGGATGTGGTACGACGACGGACACGAGTCGCAGCAGAGGAGCTCTCCTCCATCTTTACAAACTCTGCAGAACTCCATGTGGTGATCGTCCTCCTCCGTCTCCCCCGTCTCCCCGTTGTCTTCCTCTCCTTCCGAGACCTCCTCTCTGGCTTCCCACTGGATCCCCTCCTTCTCCTGGGATTGAGGGAACCAAAGGAATATCCAGTTTCTCTTCACTCGTGTTTTTCTTTTTTTATAAGCAAGGTTTAAGGAGATTTAGAAGAAGTCTTACGCAGTGGGGGCAGCTCCAGGTACCCTCGGGGGCCTTCTCCATGTCGGGGTCCAGGCAGACCATGTGATACGCTCGGGGACAGGTGTCGCACAGGATGATCTCTCCACCCTGCTGGCAAACCTCACAGTAGTCCTGGTGGTCGGTCTCATATCCGTCACCATCCTCTGCTTCTGGGGGAAGAACTGCTTTACTTTTCCAAGAACCTGGATGCGTTACTGTAATCCAGGCATTCACGACACAGCTGGTGTGTACGTTGTTTGTTGTTTGTTACAGGACACCCACGCCCTGAGTCACCCTTTCCCCTCGAGTAAAGATTACCTCAATAACAGATTTTAGTTTTGTTTGAGGCCTTTCTTAAGGGTTTTGACTCTTTGAGCTCTGGACGCAAACAAACAAACAATAAAACCTTTAAAAGCTTCAGTAAAACAACCCAGCGGCTGAAAGGATTCCCAAACTCTCAACAGTCGTGTCTTTGTGGAGACTTTGACCTCTTAATGTTGCTGATGTGAATCCGTCCATGACGTCTTCTAATCAGTGCTTCAGTCTTGTGACAGCAGCAGCGGAAGACGACGTAAAAGTCAACAACCCAGAAGACGTAGCACTTCTAAATATACCGAGCTCCACTGAGTCAAGCACAGTGACTAATGTGTGTCTGTCCACCTCGTGTTGTGCGCTCCACACACCACCTTTCTCTGCATCCTTAACCAACTGCCTCTATTGGCGATCATTAACAGCTCAATGGGAACAACATTTCTAAAACCACTAATAAGGCGACATATTGGTGCTAACCTTTCTTTTTCTTAGGTTTGCTCTTTGAGGGCTTCTTTTTCCCACGGCTGCTGCGGCTGTTTGAACCTTCTGAGATGGAGACGCTGTTGATGCTGCCGTTCTCGAAATCACTATCAACATCTGGCTCGTCCTCCTCGCTCTGCGCACAAGGATAAATAAGCAGAAGGTTTACGGGAATCCCTGAATCTGCACACGGCTTGGTTTGGTGCAAAGAGATTTGAAGAAAGCTCGTACTGATGAGCGTTTCCTCTTGCTGTTGAAGCCTCCCAGTTTGATTTTTAAAGGAGCAACTTTCTTTGTCTTGGTATTATTCTTCTTTTCCTGTGGTTTTGGTGCAGGTTTGGGTTTCTTGCGGGCATTAGGACCTGTAGACCCACAAAAAAAAAAGAAAAGAAAAATGTAAATCATTCACAAACCTGTCAATATTGAATATGTCCAGAAGACAAAAGACAAGAGAACCAAAGGCCTCTTTTTTCTTGAACTCTTCACAGATATTAATACTAAAAAAAAATAAAAAAAAAGAAGGCAGTTATATTTTGCTGACTCTGCTGCCCACAGTACCTTTGCCTTCCTTGGTCTTGGCCTTGCGGATTGGAGGTGGAGGCGTCTGCAAGGGCTCTGCTGGGACAGATGGGGCTACAGCTGCTGGGGCGACCTCTGCCACCATGTTGTCCACAGCAGCTGGTACGTTAGCAGTGGCAAGTGCAGCGTTTGCAGCAGCTGCGCCTCTCAGGGGGTTGTTAGTGCTGAACTCGCGCCACTTGGCTCCAAGAACCATCATCATCTTTGACACGGCGATCTTGGGGTTCTTGGCTGCAATGAGTGGTCTGCGGATGAGGGTAAAAACATTTAATAAGTGATCCAAGTAATTTTTTCCTTTGCAAAAACATAATGCTATATTTTTAGCAGTTTGAAACAGGCTTTTCGAAACGGGTGAGAAGAGCAGGGCCACATGGGAGCCTTCTGGCACCTCAGGCTAATGGCAGCAAAGTAAAAACACCTGGGACTGTAAGCAACGACATACCTGACAAACTGGCTGAAGGCCTTGTAGTTGGTCAGAGATCTGTAGTCCTCCTCAGTGAAAACGTGGTCGATGTCCTCCATGCCCCAGTCATCCAGCAGCTGAGACGACGACTTTGGTTCCTTTGAGAAACAGCGCATTGAAAATTAAAAGTTAGACGGATAGAGTGAAAATATTAATCAGCTGTTAAATTCAAGACAGCAAAAAAAAAAAAAAATTCAAATCTGGGGCAGTTTCTCCTGCTGTACATCACTCTCTGCTCCTTGCTCTGAGAGTTCTGTCTATTTTCTTTTTATGCTCTCGCATAAGAATAATATAAAACATAAAAAATTAATAAACCTGAAGATTAAACAAAGAAAATCTTTAGACCTAAAGGGAATTTAGGATTTAATTTAAGATTTAAATTAAACCTCAACATGAAACAGTAGAACAGTATAAACAGTAGACACTAAAGTCAGATGCAATACACAGAAACTCCTTCAAGCGCTAACTTCCCAGTTCTCTCAGAAACTGTCCATCCAACTTGGATAAATTGGTTCAATAATCAGTCTTTAGAGACAAAAAGCCTGGCTGTGTTAAGCATGTGGAAAACGTGTGTATTTCAGAACATCAAGATCCACAACAAACCATCTTTTAAACACAAAAAGCTCCCGCTGCACCGATCACACACGAGCCGAGTGTCACACACGGGACCAGCTGCGACTTCCACTGAGCCACAAGACAAGGCCTCGCTGCAGAGCCTCACTCAGACTGGAAAGAAGTGCCGCTTTTTATTTGTTCATCAAACGCCAGCGCTCAAAAAACACACTTCATTTATCTCGGCTTATCAGCAAGGGTTCTGTTTTCCTTCCATATATATAGAAAATCGTGCCACAGACACTTCCGATCCGTGTGGTTTAATAGCCTTTTTACAAAAACAAATTTTTCTCCCTACTATCTGCGTGGTTAAGTGGTTCAAGTGGCCAGTGAAGGGCCTCTAAAAGCAGAATCCAGAAAGCTTGGAGATATAGGCACCACTTCAGTGCCCGTACAGTTAATTTGTTCAACACATCCTAATTCCCACAATCATTTTACATTTAAATGCAAAATGAGAATCAGGACTCTTTTGAAGTAAAAACGCAGCTTCACTGCTGTATGTATCAGAAAATACAGACAAACCAATAAAAGAGGATTTTCATCAACGGTAAGAAAAGAGTTTAGTTGCAGACTGATGCTGCTTACTAATCTTTGAGCCGGCGTTTACCTTTGATGTTTTTATGTGAGACAGGTATAGCAAAGCACAAAATGGGGCCTAATGTTTGACCACATAATGAGCTGCTGTGCACCATGGACAAACAGTTTTAAGCATCGAACAGCTGAGAAGAAGAGCTTAAATCAATGAATCAAAGAAAAGAAGCAAATCATTCATTTAATTTTTTCTCTAAAGAAAAATACATTGAGTTCATTTTAAACTGGGGCTCGGTTTAAAGGACCCTGAAAATGAACAAAGAGGCTTATCTCAGCTCCTAATCAACTGCGCGGCCCCCTGTTGGCTGCAAAGCCCGAGTCCACCAGACGCAGCTCTTTGTTTACTGTTCACCAAACCACAGAGGACGCCGTTACAGGTACACAATCACAAAATGTCCATCACAGAGCAGAGAAAAGGCTGTAAGGGCTTTTCTTTTCCGAAAGAAGCGCCTTTAGAATTGGACCGCAGACACTGCACACAATAGGTACGTGAAAATAAAAAGCTAGCGTCAACATTTCTGGGCACTTTTGGCCAATAATGCCTCTTTCCTTTGGGAAACGTAATATAGGGGCCCATTGATTACTGCATTTTTTTAAAAATTCAATTAGGAGGCCTTTTCATGAGTTCTATAATCCATCACACAGAGCATGGAGAAATAAATTCAGACAACCAATTGGGCCCAAAACTAATGCTAGAAGCTTGTTTTACAATGGGAGTGTGAAGGGCATCATCTGTGTTCACCTGCAGGAAAAAAGACCCAGTCTCAACTACTTGTGTCTGCTTATGGAGCACGTGGACTGAGACACTTAAATCCTAATCCTCTCACCCCATTGAGAGCCCTAAACATTTACTTACAGAGCAGTCGTCGTCATCGTCATCATCATCTTCTTCTGGCTCTGGTTCTTTCCTCTTGGAGGAGCTCCTCTCAGCCACTCCACTGCTCCTCTTCTTTTCTTTGCCGCTGCTGCCTCTCTTCTTCTTCTTCCGCCCGGGAGTGTAGTCGCTACCCTCGCTGTCGGAGCGCTGGGCAGGGCCTCCATCTTCTACATCTTCCACACCGCCCATGTCCATGGGCTCTGGGGAGCTGATTGCAAGCTCCTGGAACAAGGAAGAGTGCAGATGGGAGTCAGCAAACTAAGAACAAAATGTTCTAAGTTTCAAAGCAGTCACACTTGGCTACCATTATAAATTGACCATGATTTCCACAGATGAGAGGGACAGGATTTGTGTGATGACTTTCTTTACAAATCGGATTTAGAATTCCCTTAAAAAGCTTTAAAAAAATAATAATAAATAAAAAATGTTTAAAAAAAAAAAAAAAAAAAAATCACACAGGACGTCTGTCATAGAGCCCTTCTCGCCCATCTTACCTCCCTGCGTGACCGCCTCTTGCTGCCCTTGCTCTCTCTGCTCTTCTTCGCTTTTTTCTTCTTCTTCACCTTCGGAGTTTCGCTCTCCGAGATCTCCTCTTCCTCATCATCTATAAATTGGGCCGGTGGAAAGACAACATGGCTAAGACAGACACTGACTGACTGTGTGCCAGGGCTTTCAGTAACATCGGTACTCAGGGGCAAAGCCAAAGGCAGCACGCATTACAGGGGACAGTTCAAACTGGAAACAGCCAGTCACATGCTGGTAAAGTATTCAATTTGCCTAACAGACCAACCAATTTGGCAGGGAATATATTGTCATCTATTAAAACAGCAAATAGAGTAAGAGTTTATAAGATGCATTTGAATCTTTACAACCAGGTTGATGCATATATTCCCTTCTGCATTGACCATGTCAGTACTACTTTTGGAGTTCAAGGGTAACACTTTAAACTGTGAACACATTGACCTGGTTAGAGGATATCTTCATCCTCTTCAGCAGAGTCTAGAGAACCTGGAGTAGTGGAGGAGGAACTGGGTGGGGGTTCTAAGTTACAATACCATCATATAAGAAATCTTCAGAGTGTGTGATTGAAATCAGTTTTGCTTCAGTGGTTAAAACACTAATTTAGAGCTTATTAGTCAACTTGATTTGCCACAGACCTGCAGTCCAGCATGCAACACTGCTGCACCCACACTCAGAGCCTATTACTGTAATTGGGGATGGTAAAAAAGTAAATGGCGAGCTGCCATTAAGATGCACAAAGTAGAGGAGAGGGTTTAATGTGATGGGTTTTTAGGTCATTTAAGAGAGAACAAACAGAGACACAGCTGCAAGCGCATCTTCTGCACACACCAATTTTCTGTTTGGGACTAATTTCATGGGCACCATGTTGCGCATGCAGTAAAAAATTAAAAAATAAATAACACTTTTTCTGTGATATTCTAATACTGAGCTGATGTTAGCACACAGATGTAAAGTAGAGCCAGTGATAAGATGATTTTTAGGTCAGTTGCAAGTCACTTAAGCCAATTATTGTTTGTAAGAAAGGTCACATGCACATATGCGGTTTAAGCGGAGGTTTAAACATCATCTTGGCCAGGTGCCCCACCACACGTCCACGAGAGGGGAATGGGACTGTTGACCAGGCACAGGTCAGTGAGTGTAGGCAGTGAGAGAATACGTCCCAGACATTCTGGTGCTCGCAAATTTGTGAAGGAGAGAACGCACACCCACAGACTGAGTGATTTGAATGGGGAGCATGAAGCTGTCTGTAGAAACCACGAGTTGACACGTTGTCAAAATTACCTGCTTTTTAACCACAAGTTGATGAGACTATATTCATGCATCTTCTTACTTTTAGTTGGTCAAACAAGATAATTTGTTTTTCTTTTCCTGTGTCCAGTATACATAATTTGAGGTTGAATTTCTACTGAGCAGTGAAAAAAACTAAACTAATAAAGCTACAAAAGGTAATTTAGGGTAATATTTGGACACTACTAATGAAAAATCTCACCAGCTGCTATAATTAGGTTAGTCAATATGCTGTACAGGCCCTTTTGTGAATTTCTGTCACCTGTATCATAAGAATACAGGTGAACATATATTTATTGAAATTTAAACTTTGGCTTAGAAAGAAAGTGTTTTTTTCTTTCTTTGACTGTGATGTCAGATGTACCAGCCTTAAATTATTCCACGGATCAATGAAGCATCCTATTGATAATTCCAAAACCCTCAATTAAGTCCCCTCCGTGTCTCTTAACTTGTCTCAAATATGCCAATCTGCAGAGTCAGTATCAAAGATTTTCTAATAGAATCATAAACACTGTGTGCTCAGATGAACGATAATGAGCGCTGAGGAACATACAAATGGATCATCACAATGACGTCCAGTTCCTGTTTGTACTATGGTACGTCAACGTAGTGTCGCTTGATACTGTAAATGTATGGAAAATGTGTTATGTGATCAATGAAGCGCTATTTTGAGGTCAGTTTCGACGCAGGAAGGCGTTTTTTTTTTTTCGCGATGGATTGCTCTTTAAAAAAAGAAGAAAAAATCCACTGTATGCGCTGCGCGTGCCCGTCTCCATTAAACAAACAATAAACAATCTGTGACCACAGAAGCCAGGGAAACGAACAGATATATGGAAACGTATGAAGGTTTGGTAAAAGGGGAAGAAATCCTCTTTATCTGCTTTAAGATATACACTTTTTCCCCAAGAAAAGTCAAATCGAAGGCGCCGGCCATGAGGAGGGGAACGCTATAGAACGTCATCCGCCAGCTTTCAAGCTAACTGGCTGCCTCCATCTTGTCATCGACACGTAAAAATACCGGTAGCTGGCTAACATTAGGCCCCGGGAACATGCCGGTTTGTCGGAGTGACTCCACGACAATTACAACTGTCAACCATGCAGCTTCTGTTTTGGGGATGGAGCTTTTAAAAAAAGCTTTTTTGTGGGTTTTAACTGCGACGCTGCCGTGATAACAGTCGGTATGGTAATGTTAGCTTGCCGGTAGTTAGCCGCATTGTCGAGCTAGCGCTGCGCTAACACAACATGATTGATGTGAATGTCAAAAACATCTGCTCAAGCTAGCATATAACCAGCGTGAACGTAGCAATTTCTGCTAACAAATGAGCCTCGTCTTACCGTGCATTAGGCGGTTGTCGGGAGCTCCATAATCGTCTCTGTCGTCTTCACTTCCAGACATAGCGGATAGCAGAAAACTTTCTTTTTAGTTAGCTAACAGTTTAGCTAACTAAAAATAAAGTTATTGGGTTGTTGTATAATCCAGAGTTCGAACCGGGTCTGGAGTCCGTCCAAGTCGTGGTTTGTAGTTAGGAGGGAGCAGCCAGCCAGGTTTTACAGGACAAATAAGAAGACCAAAGAATGTGGAAGTGAATTATTATTATCAAAAAGCTTTCATAGCACACAACCCTGTAAAACGAGGGACACCAGCACTCACCACATGTGAGAATAACTCTGACTTTATCAAGTTGGACAGCTCGTAAATTTCAGATCCCTAAGCTCTCACTCCATCTCTGCGTTCAACTGACAAACCATCTCGCCTCTGTCGTTACTTTCCGTCCAGTTAGCATGCGTGCTAACCGAGCAGAACCGGCGGCCAGATTGAGATCTGAGAGGAACTGCAGAAAAACGAGCCCCTCGAACGCTGACATCTACCCATAAAACACTCCAATGTGCCATTCCGAGGGTTCCTCACCCTGAACATCTCACCCTGACTCTGGTCAATTCACAACCCCAAAAACTGAGATACTCACAACTTGGTTCCACACAGCTTCCCAAAAACAGTAACTCCAGGCTCAGTTTGTCACAAAGTCAACACTTGGAGGTGCTTTTTGATTAAGGTAACTGTCTACATACAATTTAAATATATTTCCGTGTTTTTTGTGGTAGCGTGTGCGCACGACGCCGTCTCCTCTTTCTCTTCCTCGCACACCACACACCCCGCGCTCGCGCGCGCACACACAAAGAGATCAGGGGGCAGGCATCCCATAATATCCCCACACACACACTCGCATACATATACACACTTCACTCACCCCTCCCCCACTCTGCATAGTTACCTTGCAACGTACAGACCATAATAGTCAACTCACCCCCCCCCACCCCCCCTCCCCTCTTCTACAGTCTCTTCCCCATTCCTCCATGCACATCACCCCCTCACACACCTCCACCCCTCCCTTAGCAACCACGGTTGCTATGGACACGCTCACCCCTCCCACACCTCTCCTGGCATCCCATAATACTAATGAGTGCAGTCACTGACATCCCACAATAAGCATAACTCCAAAAAGAGAGAGATAGGAGAGAGGAGGGGGGAAAAAAGGAAAAGCGTCACATGGCAACTGTGTGTGCCACATGACTGCTTAACTTGAGAGTGCATGTTTGCATGTATGCGCAGGCACCGTACTGTATGTGAGCGTGGCGGCCGCACAATGTGCACGGGGCACAGATTGCAGAGCGAGCTGGAAACCACCCTCAAAGCACTTTGGGGGTGACAAAATGTGGGGGTGACCCCGGGGTTACCCCCACATTAGGCCTCGTAAGCTCCCACACACTTCAAGTCATTTTTACACGCACCACTCAGCATGGAGGCAACCTCTTGATCAGTCGGCACATGCGAGGGGGCAAGAAGCTTGAAAACGGGGGGAAAAAAAAAACTGGGTAACTGGGTCGCGGCGAGGTAAAAAGTCACGCTTGTCCCTCCGGTTCAGGACAACAATGAGAGGTCACGGAGGTCAGACTGCAGTCAAAACGTTCAAGTCCGCAGCTGCAAGTCCCGCTCAGAAACTGAGCAGAGAGCCCAGAGGTAGAAGCGCCAAGCCAACAGCTGAGTTAAGCTGTCTGCACACTTACACACGCTGGCTTGCTCCACAGGCTGCGAGGAAATGCATTGCAGTCAATGGTGGGAAAAACGTCTGGGGCCTAGACAGCTTTTTCCCACCATTGACTGGCTGTTTTACATTTAGGCTGTGGAGCAAAATGCAGGACTGCTTCCGCTCAGTGCGGCCGAATGGGGTTTCACTCCATAGGAAATCATCTCTTAGGCTGTTTTAGGCCAAGTGGACAATCTGAATAAGTTAATCCATGATTTATAGGCCCGTGGGACAAATTAGATCTGTGGACACAGCACAAAAGTCCTTGAGAAAAGGAAAAACTTGACCATTTTTGCAGGAGGGCATGGTATTATGCTGTATCATATGTTGGAGCCCAGTTGGTGATCATCAGAATTCTCTCGGGTGATTAGGCTCTCGTATTATTCCTAATGGGACAACAGGAGCCTCCTTCACATGGTGGCGAAAAGGAAGACCTGCGATGGTTCAAATTCAATCAGACTTGTCTCTTTTTGAGCCGCTGCTGTCTGCTCAATTTTTTAAATTTTTTTCGCAGGTAGCATTTGTATAATTCATGCAAATACTGAGGGGACACATCATCCAGCCAGTTGATGGTAGAAAAGAAACATTACAATCTCTATTGTGTGTTTTAGTGTCAGACATCAGACATAAGATTGAAAAATCTTAAAAAATCAATTAGACTTAGTTAATTGCTTTTGAAGGTTAATAAGGTGAAAGTGTGCCCACATTATCTTAAATATAGTAAAGAATTTCCCACAAATTAAGCCAGATGTGTTCCAAAAAGGCTCTAAAAAGGCAATTTCCTGACAACATCCTGTTGCTACAAAAAGACGCTTTTATTCTAGATTTTTTTAGAAAGATTGTTCACATGGGAAAAACTTTTACGAGTACTGCCAGTCTCAGGAAGTTAACCTAAGGTCAGTAAAAAAAACAAAACAACAGCTACATCTCAGACTCTGTGGGCAGCAGTTAGCATGCTAAAGGTCAAAGTTCATGACAGGACAATCGGAAAAAGAATGTAAAAGGCACAGACGAAGGTTTGTGAGTCCCTGGAACACAAAATGACTAATCTGTTCTCTGATGTACATGTTATCCATATCAGTCATGTGATAAAAAAAATCTTTGACTCATTTTTGGACATTTGAGCGGGCTTCTCTAAGGGTATCCAGGTCAAATTTCATGCATTCGTCTTTTACATTCCAGATTTGCTGTTTGCAACTTGACCGTTGCCGATCCCGGCTTTGTTTGGGTATTTTGCTATTCATGCATTCATAAAAATCTTTGATTTATCAATAAAAACGGTTTCTCTTTGCCCTTCCAGATCAGAAAAAGAACACTGGATCAAGCCTGAAAGTGTGTGTGTTCACACATTTCAAACATTTGATGAGTTAAACCAGGAAAAGGGGGATTTTGGTGGTCTCTTCCACCGAAAGCGCAGCTGACAGTAATTTCCCAAGGTGAGTGCCTCATTCACTCGTCAAAAATGTCTTCTTGTGGCGGAGTCAGAGTGTTGTTCAGTGGTGACCACTGCAGTGGGATTTATTATGATGTCGCAATGCACACAGCTGTCATTGCATCATTTTCCTGAACGTCAGCTGCATTGTGAGGCTTGTTTTAATCTCTGGAGGATCCTTGAATTGCCTCACAAATTATTAATGTCAGCATATTGTTGCAGTGCCCGAGCTCTTTGGCTTTTAACCCGCTCCGAGCTGTCCTGCTGGGCTTTTGCTCCAGTCCCTCTTGGTCTACATCCCTCTCTGACTCAGCACACCTTCGTTCTGACTCCCTTTCTTTTCCTTTGTGTCCGTACTCCTGAATCACTTCATCCTTCATGCAGGGACAGACATAAAAATGGCTTAGAAACAAGTTGGCTGTCTTTCTTTTCTTTCCATTTCTGCCTACCCCCCCTCCACCCCCCCCCCCCCCCCTTCTTTTTTTCTTCCCCCCTCCCCCACACATCTCTTTTCCTTGACTATGGACACAGTGTTCATGTGTGAATTTGGAGAGAAGAAGGTGGGGGGTTATAGGATGAGGGGGTATGGGTGGGTAACATCCCATAATCACCAATCAGAAGGATACTGGGGGCAGTTGTCATGGAAACCCTGTGCACAGCTCTTGACGCCCCTCCCACACCTCAATGCCACTTGCAGAATTGCATATCTCATAATGATAATATCATTTTTGAGGCAAAAAGGAAAAAGGAGGAGGTGGATGTGGAGGTGTGGGGGGGGGGGCTACAGACCATAATAGTGCTCCTGTGCTGCTGGTCGTCATGGAGATAAGCAGAGGGGTGGCAGTGGTGGCGGAGGGAGGAGAGCTACAGGCAGGGTCAGATTACCATGTAAGTCAAAATGCATACCATAATAGTTCTTGTCTTTGATCTGCGTCAACTTGTCTGTCCTATATGATAACCTACAGGAACTCGGGGTGGGGGTGGGGGGGCTCACATCTTCAATTATTAATTGTTTGAAGAGGTTATGAAAAACTTCAGCTCTTTTCCTTTCCGCCAGTAAGGTCTATGGCAGGTATTCTCCTTTGGAATCAGGTCTGGATGGGCTGAAAAGCTTTGCAGGCATCACTGAATAAAGGGCGTGACAACCATGTGGGTAAACGGTGTGTGGGGCGTGTCACACAGTTGGAGTTTCAATGTTTCGTTGCATTCGCTCGCAAAAACAATGCGCTTGATTAAATCCTCCATGCAGGAGTGATCAGTCCAAACATACAGGAAGAAGGCAAAACAACCCGGGAGGGGGCCACCATCTGGGCCAGGTTGAGGGGCAGAGTTTGATGCCTCCCTAAGTTCCTGGTGTCTGCTCCTGCTCCCATCACAAGTTTCAGCGCAGCACAGCCACAGATCGACTGGTCCCCTTACACAAAACCAGAGAAAGTCTGGAATCTGATCTTGTTTGGATAAAAAAGACAATCTGTTTTTCTGTGTACCCGTGACCTTACGAATGTGTTACTATGACAACCAGTCCTACTACTGTTTTGGAGAACTGAGAAATCTGAATCATCAATAATTGAATAATTCAAATCTTTTTACTGTCATAGTTTACTGCATTAAAATGTTAGGATGCGCTACTTGATTCAAAGCCTCAGGCTGATGGGTGCAATTATTTTAGCGACGATTAAAAAAGAAGTGGTGTTGAAGATTAAAGTGTGGTCTTCAAAATAAAGATCATCTTATCTCCTCTGTTCAACCTAAACAGCTAAACGATCCCAGATCATTGCCTCTTTAATTGCGTTTGAGCTGTAAAATCAGCTTGTCACTTGTCTGTTGTAATAGTTTTTTTCCTTTTTTTTCCCTTTCCTTTCCTTTTTTCTCTCTCGTTTTTTCTCTTTTTTTCCCCCTTTTTTTTCTGTTGTAATAGTTGTGCGCCCTCTTCCTGGTCATGGTTTCCCTACTCCCAGAGGGACAGTGTGGGAACAACATTCATCCCGGTGGAGAGAAAAAAAAAATCCAGTTGTGACAGGCAATTTTGCAGCTATTTTACGAGCACGTTTGAATCAATGAGAGGCAGATCAACAGCTCCCACATCATGTTCCATAAAAATCTCTGTTGTCTAGCTCGCGCGAGGACGGCTTAAAGCATCTGCAGCGGCTCAGACAATAAACAAGGCGAATCCAGATGCAGACTGCTCCATCGCTGCCTCAGTCATTTACATTACAGGGAGGACAGGGGGTGTATTGTGCTTACTGTTTCGGCCCAGATAGTTTGCCAGTGAAGTTTTTCTTTCCTTTTTGATGAATTCCCAGCTGCCAATCTGCCTTTGTGATGCCTCCCCTCCCGGGTCTGCCTACCTTCTCGTGTCTGAAGATAGATATTATTTCCCCGACATGTATAGTCTGTGCACGTCGGGCTGGGATGTTGACGCACGCGTGGAGGGGTGTGGGGGAGACGCCACGCACAAAAACAGGCCTAGGCCAGACCGCGATGCCCCCTCCCCCACCTGACAAAGCAGACATCCCATAATATGCATTTTGCCTGCCCCCCTCACCACTTCCTCCTCCTCCTCCTCCTCCTCCTCCTCCTTTCTTCACTACTTGGCCTGCCACTCCATAATAAACTAATTCCCTTTCTCACTCTATTGCTTCTCTCTCTCTCTGTGCCCCCCTCTCCCCCACCCCTGCCACCAACATCACTTCCTGTCTCAGAGGCTCCAGTAGAGCTCAGTACAGTACGCCTCTCCAAACGGGCAGTCACTTAAAGAGGCTCGAAATATTCAGGCTTCTTGTTTGTGACGTCTGCGCCGCACTCCGTCAAGCCGGGGTTCCTCTTGCGCCTCTCCCTCCCACAGACTTACAGATCAGCAGAGATACAGGCCAACACAAGGTGCAGCTTGTTTATGTGGTTTGAAAAAGGGTGACTCACGCTCCCCTTTTTTTGTCACTATGGGAAATATGCCATCTTGTTGCTAACAGACTTATTATCCCACTGTGTTCAATCTACTGGCAGTCTTAGGCCTGTGGTTCTCAAAACGGGACCTCACGTATAAAAAGGAAGTTAGTTTAGATCCCAATTGTGACTTGAAGTAACTAGATTTGACATAAGAATGACCTTTCCAACAAGTAATATCGAGACAATGTAAAAGTGTCGCGAACAGAGATATTCTGAATTAAACTGTGTGAGGAGTTAAGCTCCTGTATCTAGGATGAGTTGAATTGAAAACAAAATGCATGTGTTAAATAAGAAATGAGTTTGGGTCATTTGCTTGGCTTGAGCAGCATGCAGATGTGTGCTTCTGCCCACTGCAGGGCAGCGTGTTTGGCTTCAGCCGTCTGCTGTCACAAGTCACGTCCTCCATAAGATCTGCTTTTCTTAATTGTTCATTCACAATTTTTTATTAGATATTAATTGAATTTGCATTTTAAAATAGTTAAGGATGAAAATTTCAGGAAATAATTTTTTAGAAATTTCCATGATGCTCTGAATGATGTGCACTTTAGGACATGTAAAGCCATCACACGTGGCCCTCTTTTCCGGAGGACGTTCCATTTGACAGTGATGTATGAGTCTGGGTTCAAACAGAATGAGACAGGTTTTTTTTAACATGTCTGAATGCGGTTGCCTGCAAAGTTGATAAGCTACAAATGCTTGAGTTTAAGCAATGAGATGACACAAGCAAAACAGCTTCCGTTGAATTTGGTGTCACGTCATAAAGAAGTGGAACCAGATTTGATAATTTTTTTATGATAGAAGTGGAATTGCACATCATTCTTTGATTAAAAAGGCCGTAACTGAAAGTCTAAATGTTCAGCTAAAATAAAAATGTTACTATTCTACTCCTATTTTTCTTTTGGTTCAATATTACCATTATATAGTTTATATTTCCACAAGGGCTTGTCAAATGGCCTTACACAGTTATTTGGTGATCAGGATTAAGTGAAACAACAAGTAATAAGTAGTATAAGTATAAGTATAAAAACATGTTTGAGACATATTTTCAAAATCCATGAAAATGAAGTCCAAGACTTAATGTACAAGTTAGAATATATTGCTATTAAAGTTTTTACAATCAATTAAAAAATATATATTTTTCTTTTGTGCTGGGCTACAACTGTACTGTATTCATTTGGCATTTCATTTGGTAAGCTCTGACTTGAGATGACCTGAATCATGATCGGAAAACAACCGTATCATACAAGAAATTCCGCAGTCAAGCAGATCAATTCGGCACGGTTTCATCAAATATTAAAGCTGGGCTAGACTTGATTCCAAATTCAAGTCTCATTAGTGCCGATTAGATGCAACTGTGTAAACACTCTAGTCACTGGTTTAGACTAATGGGGCTTTTATGACCCTAATTAAGGTGATGGCAAACTGTCCATCTTTTGTCTGATTGTGGATGTAAGAGTTCCCTGAGATCACCAACATCCAGTCCGGCTAAGTCAGATCTTTGTGGTTATGTCTCTTCCATCAGAATTTTTATCTTAAATTCTCGATATGATTGAGGTCAGAAACTGTAAATGGCTTTCTGACTAGATGTAATTACATGAGAGCATTGCATGGTTTGCGTGCGATGCTCTCATGTCTGCTCAATGCTCAAAACCACTCCGCTACTTAAAAACTGTGAACTGTGTTGTGTCAAGTTCTCCTTTCCCTCATCCCTTATTAGTTCTCTGGACGATGTATGCATTTTTGGCCACCTGTTTAAGAGGTTTTACACCAAAAACGATTGAGCGATTACATTTGAGGTTTTCCACTGCAGAACTACATCCATCCATAATTCAGCTTTTGCTGTCAAAGAACATTTAAACCGACTAAAGAACGTTGGAAAGAACAGCATGATCTGCCAGTGATTTCATCTGCAAAATAAAAGGGAAAGCCAAAGCCCAAAAAGATAGACTCAGGTTGCCGAGAGCTTTGGGTTATGCCTCATTAACTCCATACAGTCTTATTTCCTGGTTTATTCTCATTATGATGCTTCAAGCAGGTCATTAGTTTGTAAGCCTGTCAGTTGGTTATCTCAAAAACAAACTGATGGATCTCTCATTTAGTCAGCTAACACGGCAAGGTTATGCTGTAAATTACCCCCAATGCATCAACTGCTACTGTGTTGTCAGATACGCTAAACATCAGACTTTTACATATTTATTGTGGGGTTATAGTCATTTAATGTTGTGTCTTAGGCCATATGGCGTTATTACACCCAACCATATGAAAATTTGTCCCCAGACTGAAGGCAACATACGAACATATGTGTGTGTGTGTGTGTGTGTGTGTATGTATATATATATAAATCTTCAGAAACCCCAATGAATGGACAACAACTTAGCTGGTAATGCCAGATAGCATAGCTGGACATAAACATTGGGAGTAAAAAAGTGAGATTGTGCCTTAAACCCCTTCTTACTCATGTTGGGTTTATCAGACCTGAGCTTTGGCCTCATGTACCCAGAGTGATGAGCTGGGGCATCGTCTACTGTAATATGCCTCCAAATCCACAGAACGAGGATGAGGCAGAATGAGGAAGACCCAAATGGGCCTCATCTGGAAACACCTGCAGTCAAATAGAAACAAGGATACAGAGATATTGTATCTCGTCTGTCCTTCGACCGGACTCTCCAAGTGAAAGCGTTGAAAGTTTTTGGCCACACAGCGCATTGCAGCTCAATGTTCTGAAGACGTGCGTCTCAATTAAAACCACCAAACCTCTCAAACACCAAGACTCCAGACAAAAGAAGCTGACTGTGAGCGGCATGGAGAAACTTCCCAGTCCGCCTCAAAGGCCTGCATGGGAGCAGACAAGAGCCGCCATTTTATCTTACCTTCTCAAAGAAAAAAAAGAAAAAAAAACACGCATGCACGGTTTCACTCTCTCATGCACTTATTATATGCTCGCACACCCGTGCAGATACACAAACCCATCCCCCACCCAATCCAATTCTCAACACACACATGCAAACACGCGCTCCTTCCCTGCAACACCCTGCACACACCAAAACACGCATATACCTCCCCCTCACACGCGTATGAACCCCCCCCCCCCCCCCGTCCACGCACACATTTTTGAACACACTGACACACACACGCCCTGCTCCCCTCCCCCCTCCTGTTCCATACCAGGGCACATCGTGACAAAACAAAGAACACCCCATAATAGTCGGAGTCGCACTGTATGCATGGTAACCAGTTATGTCATGAGATGAAGGCTCGGAGTGTGTGCGCTTAACTGTACTGTATATATGAGCACGCACACACGCAGACACACAAAATTACAGGCTAACATTTTAACATCCACACACACAACACAGCTGCATGTACACACCCACACACACTCACTAAAGAACACTCTGTATAAATAATGACATATGCGAGCAAGAATATGGAGGTAGAGGAAAGAACTCAAAGTAGACAAAGAAAAATGCAAGGTTCAGTATGTGAGTGAAACACAAAAAAGAAAGGGAAATTCAGTAAAAACACCAAACAAGCAGAGGCAACTATATATATATATATATGTGTGTGTGTGTGTGTGTGTGTGTGTGTGTGTGTGTGTGTGTGTGTGAGTGTGTGTATACATCTTTATACATCTCACCGATTAATAATCGTTGTTGTACATTGTTGTAACATTCCACACCACAAAACAAACACAATGGTCAGGCCAGAAACAGACAGCAATGTTCCAATTTACCCTCACGCTCACAGACACACACTGACAGGATTAAAACACAGCTAACACAACTTAAAACAACATGCAATAAATGAATAAATAAATCATGCCACAAACACATGACAATGAAAACACAAAAGAACAAACAACTGAGCTAAAAAAAAAGTTGAGTGCTGGTTCTAAATCTTTCACATACAGTCTTTAGCAAAAAAAACTACTAAAACACAAGACATCTTATGATTAAATATGTTAAAAACAGATATTGGCCATATGTACCACAAATGCCACAAACTTTTCAAGTTGTTGTGTCCTTATTGTGTGACTGGCGTTTTGTGTGAATGTGTTTCTGTGGGTTTTCGTCTGTTTGTTTATCTGTGTGTGTAGTTTACTTGACACACACACATAACACTGATGTTTTTTAACAAAAACACGCATGTTGTGCGTTTTCAGTATATTCAGTGACAAAAAATGTGTTTTCCAGTGTTTTGTATCTTTGTTTAACAAAACGTGCGTGTGGCTGAACGTGTGCACGTATGCGCATGCACGCATGTGGGCGCCCTTCAACTGAAGAAAAAAAAACAGGGAAATAGAGGGAGAGGTCAGGTTTCAGTCCCATAATGCAACTCTGTCTCATCCATCACCCCCCCTTGTCTACATGATGGTTGCCCATGGTAACATACTTTTAATGAGGTCAGATGGACATCCAATAATATTCTCCAGCCAAACCAATAGACAGCAACAAGCGAGGTGCTCTGGGACGGACAGCAGTCAAAGTGTCAGACACAGAACCAGCAGCAAGACAAGATGGCCGCCACGTAAACACAATAAGTTGGCAACTAATCATCAAGGGGCCAAAATCAAACCGGAAACTCACCTGAAAACAATCTACCGCTGTTCTGACTTTGACACAAACCTCGTCTCACCATTTTAATTAAAAGGTTTAGGGCCCATATGAAATTTGAGCTCATGACTTTTGTCAAAACGTTGCCGAGCATTCATTTGGTCATAAAAAAAGCTTCAGTCTGGAGGAATAGATAGCTCATGTTCACAGTATTGGCTTAAATACTGAGAAAAGTTCCGCGTTTTGATCAGGGCTCAGCGGGGATTCCCATCGAATCAGATTGATTGTCAGTGTCCTACATCACAAGCCAGTTCTTGACACAAGCAGAATGGAGCTGAGCGGCTTGGGATGGACAACAGCAGTATCAAAAATCTGCATAATTTGTGACAATATTCTTTAATTCTACCACAAATGAATACTGTTTTGGTTAAATTAGGAATAGTTTTATGCCATGACACCATCCAGATTTTGTGACGTCTGGTCAGGAATCCAAAACTCAGATTTAGACTAAAAAACCAGAGGATGGTCATCTCTCTGACCAAGATAATCATTAGAAAAAGATAAATAAACTAACTCAGTGTTACAATTTCTGCACAGGTGACTGAAACACCAAAATACAGCTTGGTCAGAATAAATAGATAATCACAGGTTTGATGGATCTGAATGTCCCAACAAGCAGCAGAATAGACCAGAAACCCAATTTAATGAAACACAGATCACTATTGAAAGCGTACAATGAGTTACAGTCTCATTAATGAGTTGATTTTTGGAATTTGTGGACATTTTCAGTCAAACTTCCAACCAAACTAATTAGATTATTTTCAAATGAGGACAGCTCTGTAAACATACTCTCATGTGGAGCCCCAGAGGACCTACACATACAACAAGCTTTAGAGGTGGAGACAACTGTTAAAAAAAGAAAGGTAAAGAGAGGAAGTTATTTTGTTTTGTCTGCTTTGTAATTCTGTAAAATTTGAGCAAACATATGAATTGTGTCTGAGATTTGCGTCCGGGCGTAAAGAAGCTGTAAAAACTGTATCAGTATTAAATCATGCTTAAAAGAAAGCTGACTCAAGCGTTTGAAAAGCAGCTGGAAGTGTTAAAATACAAAAAATAAAACAAAAGAAATTAGGAATGAAGATGTCAAGAGAAGTGGAAGAAATAAAAAGGGTCAAAGGCAAGAAGATGAAAGCAGATGCGAGATGAGGATGTGGTGCGTGAAGAGTTAATTTTTTGGGCAGGAAGAGTTGAACCCCCCCCCCCCCCCCACTCCATTTTGTTCACAGTCTGTCACTGCATCCCTCAGACAAAGGAAGGACCAGCTCTAAGCCTCCATGCCATCTCAGTATGAAGGATCCATTTTAGTCTGCCAATCAAAATGAGCCCAGGCCATTTACATATTGTATCTAAAGAGGCTCACTCAGAAACAGCCGAGCAGCTCCTCCTAGTGGTCAACGAGGACTACCGGGGACATCAGTGTCAGTCGGCATTTTTCATTTCAAGCGTGAGCAAGATACATTTCTTCAGAAGTTTTTTATTTCATCTGCATCAGCTTAAAAAAACTTTGAATAACTTCCCTATTCCCTCTAAGTATAACAAATTAAAGCTACAAAAAAAGAAAAACACAAAATAATTGTTCAGTATTGAAGTCCAGTCCAACTTCCCCATCCAGCTGTTTCTGTACCTTAAATGTTTCCATTTGTCCGTTTTTTTTTATTCATTAGGGCTTCAGTCAAGCTGTTGATAAAGCTGTTTTCATATTCTCCTCCCCTTTTTCTTCTTTGCGCATCTACAGGAGGACACAGCCTTTTTTGAGTTTGCTGGATTTGGACTTCAGAGCTGTGAATGCAGCCTCCTCAAAAACCTCATTCACACTTTTCTGAGAACAAGAGAAAAGAGACACAGGTGAGCTTGATTTCTACCTTTGAATAAAGAGAAACCAGGATTTAAATGGTTTCCTTCAAACTAAAAGCCCCTTTGATAATAATCAGTCATTATTAATATATGTAGGCACCCAAGTCAGTTTTTTTATTGATTAAAAATGGAAACACACTTTCCCTGCCCTCTGTACCTGTATGAGAGCTGTACACTCCATGTATTTGACAGCATTGAGCTTACGGGCCATTTCCACTCCTCTCTCATAGGTCACTGGTTGCTCTTTCTTCCTGGCCAGTTTCTCCAGAGTGCTTCTGTCATCTCTCTGTTCCATCTGAGTCCCGACCAGCAGGAAAGGTATTCCCGGGCAAAAGTGGGAAATCTCGGGAACCCACTGCGAAAACAGAACAGAATCACAGGGAAAAGAGTCACTGTGCCGATTTTTTACATTTAAAACTTCAGCTGTTCTCCAAAACGAACAACAGAAACAAACTCTGCACCTTTTCTCTGACGTTCTCAAAGGTGGAAGGGATTACGATGGAGAAACAGACGAGGAAGACATCAGTGTGAGGGTAGCTGAGGGGTCGTAGTCTGGTGTAGTCATCCTGTCCTACAGGGTGAAGACACACAAATATTCAGGAGTAAACTTAACTTAAAGTTACATCGAGGAGATGAAATTATATGTCAGCTGGTTTTACTACCGAAATGATTGCTCTGATATCTGGATGATACTTTAAAAACTTTTGACTGGATTACATGATATTTACCAGATGGACTTCATATAAATGGTGCAACCTCCTCACATAAAATAATCATTTAATAATCTTTTATGAGTTACACAATGTTTTGGACTTGAAAAGACTCTGTACTCGTTTGTATAATTATGGGAAACATTATTAGAAAAGATTACATAAATTTCCTTTTTATAGTGATGAGATCCAGCTCTATTTCACTGAATGGCGGGCTTGAAGGTTTGAATGTAATTCTCTAATATTTTATCTCAGACATTCTCTTAACAACCATCTCGTCCATGTGGAAAGTGTTTTTTTTTGTTTTTTTTTGGGCTTACAGGAAGTTACTGTGAGGAACCTTGGGGCAGTTTTAGCAGGATGTTTCTTTTTATTCACAAATCAAAAAGGGTTTCAGGGGTTTCAGCCCCCTCAGGATTTAGTAAGCATTGATTAATTTTACCTGCAGTGTCCCACAGACACAGCATGTATGGCACCCCGCCAATCATCACCGTCACAGCATAGTCTGTGAACACCTGAGGGGGACAGAAAGGGAGATGAAACATGGCTTGGATACAAAGAGCCAGCACCCAATTGGTTTAAGACCACTGCTGGAATCCCATTTCTTATTTACAGTTCTTTTGAGTGAATGAACACTTTTATTAACAAAGTCAATGTCTCATTAATGTATTTTACATTATATATGCTTTTAATTCAGTTTTCTAATTCGGAGGTGATTCACCATGGGGATGAACTCAGTTGGAGAATCCAACATGTAGGAGGTGTAGGATACCAGAAGCTTGGTCTTCTCAGCTGAACTGTCACCGACCACCACCAGCTTTATTTGCTCCATCTACAAACAAAAAACACAGAAAAACGGGTAGATCGGTGAGTGCAAAGCAGGAAGGTGTAAAAAGAAAAACCTCCCTGTAGACAAGAATAGGCCTGTGTAACGGTTTTAATCAATGCAAAATTAAATATCCATCAATTGAATCCCCTGGGAAGGACTAAAGCCGAGGGACATGTCCTTCCACCTCATCACTGGCTCCTGGTTTGGGGCATTTTGCTGCGTCAGCATTCTGCTGAGCTCTGACGGGTCAGGGACCAGGTGGTCATGGTCTGCGGCGACGGTGACACTGATTACATCGGGAGACTTTCAGATTCCAAACAACTCCGTGGGACATTTTCTCATTCCAGATGTTCATGTGTTTTACTCGGGCACGACTGACCTCCCCTTTCTGTGTGGAGTTTGGATGTTCTCCCTCTGTCCGTGTGTGTTCTCTCCATGGACTCCGGCTTCCGCCCATTGTCCAGAGACGTGCATGTTAGGTCAATTGGACACTCTAAATTGCCCCTAGGAGTGAATGAGAGTGTGTGCGCTTGTTTGTCTCTGTGCGGCGCTGCGATGGACTTGTAGGATGGGGCTGACCTTTCTAAAAACTTTAATCTTTGCCTTCTCGACTGCCTTTAGGAGGCAAGTTTAAAGAAAGGCTGTTGTATTTGTTGTATTGGGATATTATAAATGAGAATTTAATATTTTTCAGCCATTAAACAATGATTAGATGACATAGAAAATTAAATAAAAAGGGTTGATGTAAGAAACCTGAATATATTGAACGTGAACAAGTAAAGATGTCTGTCAAGTACTGTGGTTTAATTCAAAGGAATCACATATAAATAAATAAAGTCGGATCAGCTTCTTGCGCTCCAAGACGCTTCTGATTTTCAGCCACTTCCGCTTGAAGAAAGCAAAACGAAACTAAAATGGACTTTGCCAAAGAACATGATTGACATATCCTGTAAGAACATCTCTTTGAATGACTTACCGGTAAATGTTTAAATATTTAAGGAATTTCTTTAACCAGCTGCCAGCTCAGGCTGTTTCGATAAATAGTTTAAATAGCTTGTGGCGAATAGCCCTCCCAGGGTCCGCCCTCAGAGGTGTCGTGCAGAGGATTTATCCCCGCAGGAATTACGGCCCCTGACGCGAGAGCGCGCACTCACACGCGCACTGTCACGCGCAAACGGTTTCCTCCAAATTCCAGACAAAAAGAGCAGTATGTTGGTTTTTCACAGCAGTAATTGGGTATACTGTATACCCTCTATTAAATCAAAAGGGGCTGACAGTAAGATGGAATATAAGATATAAATAGAGGGGATAGCATTTTTGACAAGATAACAGAAGAACATTTGCTACATTTACCAGAATATTGCAAAACCATGTGGCGTGTACAACTCATCACCTTTCTCTTTTTAGTAAACTTGTTGCTTTTTTCAACAGATGTTAGTTGTAACATCTGTTCACAGGTTATGCACAATAAATGTAAGAGGGATTGTTGTAAAAAAAAAAAATGAAAAAAGAGATAGTATTAAAGATTAATTATTTTGAAGAGTGAAATTGAGGATGATGTAATCAAAGACGTACTTTGAGTGTCTTAAGTGTTTAATTATCTCTGTAATGATTTAGATTCCGCCATCTAGTGTATCAGGTGGTTTTTATTTATTTATCTATTTACCTGACACGGGTTAAAAAAGGAGAATTTAAAGTTTTCTTTCAAGTTAGAAATAAAGAATGATTGATTAACAGGACAGCAAAGAAAACGTCTTCATGGAAGTGCTGTATTCAAGAAGTTTATTGGTTTAATGTCAAATATAAACAAGATAAATATTAACTTAGAAATGCTAAAAACTACTTGTTTTCAAGGACTATCGACAGATTATATTGCTTCTTTCTTCAAACTGTTCAAGACTTGCGTCGAAATGTCCTCATTGAATAATTAAAGCTAGAAAATTATAAATATAACAACCATTGATTTAAAATGAGGGCAGTTAATCAGACGTAATGAGAGCCACAAATGATCTAAATGTACGTAAACGTTGAAGAGCGAGTTTAGAAAAAGACTCAGCTCGGTTTAAAAACGGAACCTGAATGTTAGACTGTGATCGAAGCAAGAAGCTAAGCTCACAACCCAGTTAAAATAGCTGTTTTGAAATTCTTCTGCTTGTTCCCCTCCTGGCACCTACAGCAGGACACAGGATCTGCTGCGTTTGAGCTTCAGAGTCGCACGGACAGCCTCCTCAAAGACATTGTCCAAACTTTTCTGAGAATGAAAAAAAAAGAAACGTTGATGAGCTTCATTTCCACAGCTGAACACAGAGACACCTAAGAGGAAATAACAGACACAATCATAAACATAACCACAATTCACCTCGCTTTAGAAATTACATAAAAATGGAAAAGTTTGACAGTTTGGAATCAAGGCGTGTTTCTGGCTCCTCTCTGAGCACTTTGTCCATCAACTTCCTGTTTCCTACAAGAATGTTTTTAAGATTTTCATATCTAAACATTTAAATAACTAAATTATCGACCTTCTCATATATGAACAATTTGCCTCTTTGATGACCTGTGTCGTCCGACGGGTCTTCAACATGAGATGTCCTGTTTATAACAAAATTAAACGATTAATTTATCCCCCAGGCCGTTAAAATATCTTCTGTAATATCTTTGGCTTTAGTTGTATGACATTTTTCATAAATATGTTCTGAAGTTCAGTCAGATCCAGATGGGTCCACACTTTCCCCGCCCGCTGTACCTTCATGAGAGACGAACACTCCATATATTTGAATGCATTGAGCTCAAGGGCCATTTCCACTCCCCTCTCATAGGTCACCGGTTGCTCTTTTGTCCTGGCCAGTTTCTCCAGAGTGCTTCTGTCATCTCTGAGCTCCATCTGAGTCCCGACCAGCAGGAAAGGTATTCCTGGGCAGAAGTGGGAAATCTCGGGAACCCACTGCGAAAAAAGAACAGAATCACAGAGAAAAGAGTCATAGTTCCAAACTGAATGTAACTACTTTGATGATTTTGACATTTTAAATTTCAGCTATGTTTCTATTCCCCAAACGAACACCTTTTCTCTGACGTTTTCAAAGGAGGAAGGCGATATGATGGAGAAACAGACGAGGAAGACATCAGTCAGAGGGTAGCTGAGGGGTCGTAGTCTATCGTAGTCTTTGTGCCCTTCAAGGTGAGGAGAAATACTTTTGAGCTAAACTCTGAAATATAAAATCTGAAGTGATATAGAAGAGATGAAACCTTTGTCATCAAAGCCTTCTTTTGGATTGCAGTAAGTGACTGGAAGGAACCTTGGAGCCACCCCCACCCATGATTTCCCTTATCGTTTATAAATGAAAAGACTTATCACCACTTTATCCGCAAAATAAAAAAGCACATTTTTCATAATGTACGAGTTGCTTCATAACCGTTTGGATGCTTTATTTTCTTTGATTGATCTCCATTGCTCTTCTGAATATTTTTGTGTTCAACCTGTGTTCAAAGATGGAATAAAAATCAAGCTGAGAATTTAATTTATGCTTTGAATCCTTTTTACATGCCGTGTCCCACAGTCCCAGATTGTATGGCTTCCGACCAATCATCACCGTCACCATACAGTTATCCATCACCTGTGTGACAGAACACAAGATGAGAAAAATCTGTTGAAAAACAAGTGTTGAGGAAGTGGGAAAAAATTAAGTTAATGGCACCAAGGCACCATGAAGTCTTGTTAACACATCGTCAGCCCTGAAAGGAAGAGATGCATTTAGTCACACTTTTTGGCTTTTCCTAAGTAGCTGCTGAGGTGGGTGCGTTTCAAATAGTTTGTGTTTGTAGAGGTGATTCACCCAGGGGCTGAACTCAGAGGGAGATTTGGACGTGAAGTACATGTAGGAAATGAGCAGCTTGGTCTTCTGTGATTCTTGGTCCCCAACGGCCACACACTTTAAAGTTGCCATCTGCCGATGAAAAATACAGAAAACTGAGATACAGTGATAGTTATAGTAACTATTACTTAATTATGTAGACAGAATTTTTGACAGTCATTAAATAATTAGCAAATAGCATAATCATAACGACAATAATTATAATGATGATAATGATTATAATTTCAGTTTTAGTAAGGAAACATTCAACCATTGAAAATGTGATCAAACTCGGCACTCATTCTGTATTTCACTTTTTCAAAAAAAGAAAACGTGATATATTTACACATATATTCTAATATATGAAAAAGGTTTAATTTGTCAAAGCTGGAGGTGGAGATAATATATATATATATAAGTACTTGTCTAACAAGTTTTTTTTTTTAAATGAATCCCATTTATGAAAGTCGGTCACTTCCTGTTGCCCTGGTCTGATTTTCACTTCCACAGAACACAAATGAACAAACCTTCTTCCCAGAAATGATGACGCAAAAACCTGCTGGGATGTTTTTGAATCACTCACCGTCAAATATTAAAAGTGTTGGGATATTTAGTCGACCAGCAACGCTGGGCTAAGTTAGACTCAATCATGTGAACAGTTTATGACAGCTGCCCATGTTAAAGTTTAACCCCTGTCCACTCCAACAGAGCCATTCTGATAAATTAGGTGACTGTACAGACGCCTGATCAAAACACTGATGAAGAAGCACCGTTTACAAAATACTCAGAAGATGTATCTGATTAAAAGTCTGCTTGAAAAAGGCTAGACTAGAAGGGAACTGCCCGTCGATTGATATTTAGGAAATTATTCAATTAAATGAAAGAAAATAGCTCCCATCCGGGGTTTGGCCTCTAAGTCCCTAACCAGGTGACCGTACCTTTCTTTGTCACACTCAGACGGTGAGAGGCAGCAACAAAAAAAGAAAAGAAAACTATAAAACTATAGTCAATATGACTGATAAGGTGTACCTCACATCTGTTCCATAAACATTAAAGGGATTATTACCATCTTTATAATTATTGTTAAAAGTAATACAATAATTTGATTTATTACTTTTAACTATAGAAATGCGTATTATAAAGCCGAAGGCATGTTTTTAGCGCTTTTTGATGTTAAATTCTCTTTTATTATTTGGACTGCGCCATCTAGTGTTTGAGGTGGGTTATTTCATCCTTTCCTTGGCGCGACAACTTATTCTAAAGGAAGAGCCCAAATTCATTTCAGACTGTATTTGATGATATTTGAATTACATTTCTTTTGACATCTTGAATTTTATAAAGATTGAATATAGCAATTACAAGAGAAAACAAAGTTTGAATTTTCACTGTAAATGAAGTCTTGATTTAAACTACAACTGTCTGGTTGACTGAAATGATCTTATCAAAACATTAGATCAGTTAAAGCAAGTAAACGTGCACAAAATCATGCGTTTTTATCCATGAAAAGGAGAGAATGAGAAGAATAAAACAATCCTAACCCTAATCAGGCAACAGGCAAAAAATCATATGACAGGAAAATGTCCTGGATAAAGTTAAGGTGAACAAATGTGAAAAAAACATTCAAATATTATTCTTTTATTAATTCAAAATATCCACCACTTCCAACATTCAACTTTCAATACAAAGCAGAATTTTCCACATTTGTAATTATTGCTTCAGATATATAATTTGTCTTTGCCCTCGAAGCTCATCATCTGGGATTTGTAGTTTGTCAAACCACGGCGGTGACAATCGGGCCAACTGTTGACACTTAACCGTCAAGAAAAAAAAAAAATCTAAAGAGAAAAAAAATGTTTTCAATATCTTAAAGGAATGATTTTCCCCCAAGAAACAATAAAGAGCAAACTGTCTATATAATACTTGGAATCATCCATAAATGATCAGAATAAACCACCAACAAAAGATTAAGTAATTGTAAAAGAAATGGCCTCTGTTTATTTGAGGGACAAATACAAGCAGGTTAAGGTCTGAAATAGCTTCCTGGGCTCAGAACAGTCCATATTGGAGAACATTAAAACTAATCTTTAGATGCTCAGCTTGGCAAAAAGACTTGAGAATGATGAACAAAGTCACGAGGCTCTTTGAACTGTAGTAACTCTTTTCAGTCTTTAGGTTAAAGAGGCTGGACTTAAATTCCTGACTCCAATGGCTCTGAATGATGGATTGTCTTAATCTGAGGTGGCAACAGCAATATAAAACAGACCCCGCGCAGCCTTTTAAAAACATTTTATAGAACTGTTGACATTGTGGACTCAAGTTCCAATTCTGAGGTTTGTTTATGTCCTCAAACACGGAGTGAGTCCACGTTTGGCCAAAGAAACAACACAGAATAAGCTTTTAAGTGAGCGGCTTTCTCCTTTAAGACAGATTGGAAGTCTGAAACACCAACGAGCTCCAATCAGGGCATAGGAGGAGTGAATGAAACACAAGAAGGGCTGCGAGTCGTTTGGTCTTTGGCTGCCACTACTCTAACAGGGTAAACTTAGCTCAGTAAATATGTGCATAACCAGATAATTAAAAACAAATTAAGCCTTGCATAAAGTTGGACGAAAACGCTTGTCACTGTGTGGGTTTTAAACACTCGATTATTCCATATTGTTTAAGGCATCTGCAGATGTGTAAGGCTAATAAAACATCCAGAGTGATACACAGAAATAAAGCCACTTAAAAAAAAAAAAAAAAAAAAAGACATTGAAACCTGCAACACGGCGCAGACGCAACTGAATAAGCCTGATCTGCGGAGAGATTCGTTTTTATTTTAAGGCAAAAGCGAAAAGCTGTCAGGCGTTCTCAGAGATGTGAAGCTCATCGTTCCAACAGGGAAGAGAAAGCCCCGGCTTTAATGGGCCGCCTACGCCGGGCTCTTTGAGGACAGCGGCAGCCTCTCATAAACAACTGGGGCTGTTTGGGTTCAGGATGCGATGAGGTGTCGGGAAAGAGAGAAAGCTCCAGTGCCTTTGGAGGAGAAGACGTCCGTGCACGCGAACGAGCGCGATTCCGTTTTGATCCCACGGGATTCCTTGGGTGAAAACGCCTTCTCCGGTTCTTCTTCCAAACGGTGGCCGGAACGGTGACGAGAACAGAAGTTTTGCTACGCTGCTCTCATAGTGAGGATTTTTGCAGATATACATGCAGGCACAGGTAAAGGAGTGCACGAGAGCACAGTGCGAATGTAGCCTAAAGGGAAAGCGGGAGGTATTCTTTAATAGAAGAATTTAGATAAAAGCAGATACAAGAGGCCCCTGATTGTTAATTATTTGACACACAAAGCTACAGATGATTCCTCCTGTTGGTTTAATCATGATCATTTGATCAGTGCCACATTGATTCCTAAAGCTCAAATTTGTTTTCTTCTTACTCATGCAGTTTGGACAGAGGATAAAGTTTTTAATCATCCATTACATGCTAAAAAAAAAAAAAAAAGCTGCTTGGAAAGGTCCTCTTTTCACTATTACCTAAATTTGATTATGATGTGATTAAAGCAGCGGTTCCCAAGATCTTTAAGGATGCCGTTTTGAATAAATCCACTGGCAGGAAAAAAAAAAAGAAGAAAAAAGGTTTGTTTTTTACTTCCCAAAACATCGGGGCCGGAAAATTTCTTAACCGTCTCTCCATATCATGGAACTGGTTTCCAGTTAAACTGTGGCCCTCTCTGTTTCCTCCCATTACTGTAAGCCCGTTTCCTGCTTGTTGTACATGGTTGTTCAAATGTGTTAGTCGTGTTAAGGTGACACGCGCGTGTTAGAAAAAATAAAAGCAACCGACTGCTCCAACACCACACCCAGTTAGGTCACTACGGCTGAAGGCACTGCTTAAACAGGAGTCTACTCGGCCCACCCTCCCTCTGGTTCGTCTCTTTCACGTACACCTCCAACTGTTGGTCCTCCCCACCCCCCCTCGTTTGCGGCCTCTATAGGAGGACGCAGCGCTTTTTGGGTTTGTTATCCGGAGGTTCCAGAGCAGCGAGGATGGCCTCGTCAAACACGTTCTTCAGTCCTCTCTGAAAGCAAAACACAGCGAGACAACAGCGACAATGAGCTCTGTTTGAGAAACCCCAGTAAAAGGCAACACACAAAAGGGTCTTTCAGGAGAAATGGAGAGGAAATGGAAATGGGATAAAAATTTGGGGGGGTTTGATTTCCCGCTCGCATGACACCATTTAAATATCATAAAGGATAGGTGACATCTTGTTTTTATAGTGCTCAAAAACAAAGAAATTCTGAATATTTTCTGATTTGTAGAAGCTAAAGGAAAAAGCAGTCGTCATCAGGGTTACAAAATAGCTGCATTTAAATGCATTCCTCCTGTTTAAAACAAAGGAACAGCCCATCGGTTGGTTCTGCTAAACTGTCTCAGCCAAAAGCAAAGCCAAAGAGCACGTCGAACTGAGTTCTGCTCCTCCAGTTCAACAGACTCACACACAGAATCGCTTGTTTTATCTTTTTAAAGTTTTTTTTTGTGGTGAATTATCAGCCAAAACCTTAAAAACTCAAAAACAGAGTAAGCTGATATAAATAGTTAACTTATTCTATTTGATGTCCTTAAAATAGATTAATCAGATCTCAAAGTGCCTTTTGAAGCTTTAAGAATATCTCTTAGGTTTTTGGGAACTTTAACACAACATCTTTCCTTTCACACTGTGTGAAATACTAGCGCTACCACTTGAGGATGTAGCTCTTTGTGCTCCACCGTGTTCTCCAGCTGTAGACACCAGAGGCAGCGTCTGATGACTGAGCACCTCCTCACGTGCGTGCGTACCTGTGTGAGAGCTGAGCACTCCACGTATTTGACAGCTTTGAGCTCTCGGGCCAGCTTCTCTCCGCTCTCGCAGCTCAGGGCTCGCTGTTTGTTCTTGGCCAGCTTCTCCAGTGTGTTGCTGTCGTCTCTCAGATCCACCTGAGTCCCGACCAGCAGGAAGGGCGTCCGTGGACAGTGGTGGGAGATCTCTGGCACCCACTGTGAAAAGGCAAGCTCCGGGTCAGGGCCCACGGGTCTGTATGTCACCAACAAGCCCACCCCCTCCTCTAGTATGGGCTGAAAACATTTTTAGACTTTAATAGAAGGTGTTTTGAACTCACAAAGCTGCTTTTAAATGTTTTTAATCACCCCTAAACTTCTCTAAATTGGAAAACAATGACAGGAACCCTTGTGCAAACCTTCTCTCTGACGTTTTCAAAGGAGGAAGGCGACACCACGGAGAAGCAGACGAGGAAGACGTCGGTCTGCGGGTAGCTGAGGGGTCGCAGTCTGTCGTAGTCCTCCTGACCTGAAGGGACACAAACACACACACAGTCACAGAGTTAACTTCATCCGCAGCAGCAGTAACAAGACCATGGAAATCTTTCTGTGCCTGTTTAACCATCAAACCCTGAAGGGGTCGGATCAGATTGTCCCATCATTGCTCCTTTTACTGCAGAGTGAAAAGTCCAATCGGGGTTTTGTTTGTACCTGCGGTGTCAAACAGCCCCAGAGTGTATGGCTCCCCCCCGATCATCACCGTCACGGCATAGTTGTCAAACACCTGAGGGGGAGGCAAGAGCAGGAGATGAGCAACACTGGTTGGAAAAGATATGGTCTCATTACAGTCATTGTTCGAACCCAAACAGAGGAGGCTGCTCTGAGTCCTTCTGAACCGGGATTATAAGGATGATAACGCACATTCACACAAACCGACACCACCTGCTCTCACCCCGAGCATGTTGCTCTACAGGACCGGCTACATCTATGAAAATAACTGAATGGGCCGTATCAGTAAATTTATATCCTCTATAACAGGTCAGGCAGGAACCCGAGACCAAGAGCAGGCCTCAGAAACAAAGACCACACAAAGGAGCCGGAATCCACAGTGAGACCGACACGGGTGGGAAAAAACAAAAGAAAAAGTAACTAAACAATTTAACCACCTAGCTAGTTGAAGGTGAACCGAAACAACCCAGCAATAAACACATCTTAGTATCTCTCTTTTTAATATAAAAATCAAATAAAGCTCAAACAAAAATAAAAAATTTAATTTCATTCAACCAATGAGCTAAGCCTATAAAAAGGCTGATAGCACCGAATGACTGTGGGCTCCAATGAAATGAGGGTAAATATCAAAGTGAAAGGTCAAAGCTCCAAATGTTGCTGCTTTTTTTGTGTCAGTAATAAAACTGCCTGCGTTAGCCCTGGATGTGTGCGGCCCTGCTGTCGCTTTGCACTGAACGAAACGCTTGAAGTCAAGCAGTTATTTAAGAAATGAGAAAAAGACAGATTCAAAACATTTAAAAATTACCTCTTTTTAAAATGAAGAACCCTCTAATTTGATTTATTTCACTTTTTTATAGGTTCTTTTCATTCTCCTGCCTGTAGAGGGAGCCGCAGCCCTCTGAGCGTTCCTAAATCCACCATTCTGCCACACAAGCAGCACATAGTGTCTCTCAACATTTTTCAATGATCAATAAAGAATCTATTTAAATTCATGTGAGTCTTTAAGTGTAGCCCATATTCATCTCAGTTTTCCAGAAACTTTTCCAGCACCATTTTACTTTAAATTGACTTTAAATGTACAAAAAGTATCCAAAGATCAGAGCCACGACGAGTGTTTCCTCCAATCTCTTGTAACTAGTAGTTGTGGCGGCAGGTGGAGCTCAGAGTGCAAAAGTAGCCGTCTGATGTGGATTGTGAGCAGGAAAAACTCCAGTTTTCAACAGAATCTCATTACTGTTCACGAGAGCAGCAGATGTACGAGACGCGCTAAATAAATCAGACGTGTGCAAGTTCCTGTAATGACTTGTGCAGCTGTGGTTTGACTTGTTTTGTTGACAGCAACGTCTGCCTGGCAACAGACGTAAACAAGTAAACAACACGGCTGCCAAGGTGTACATCCGGATCACGGCATGTTGCGCTAGGTCAAAATATGTGACCCTTTTCCTACAGAAGCCCGCCTTCATCCTGCCAAACCAGGAGGAACAGGGCCGTATGAACGGGTGTAAACTATTTAAACAAAGTGTTTTCAGTGTCGGAGGCTGTGAGACGACTCATTGCTCAGCTTCGTCATTCCCCCCGTTTCATCACTCATCCCTACAGGCTGGTGCCACGTGCAGAAACATGCAGCATGGTCCCAACATGCCGGCTTAACCTCTGCTCTGCCGACATGGCGGGGAGCAACAGGGTCCGACTATCTAAGGAGCACGGTTCCAACATGCAGGCCTTATGCTGTAGCCCGCGGACACTTGTTTGGTTTTAATGAGGCTCTGCGCGCACAGACGAGCTGGACTATGTGGCCTTCAGGAGAGGAAACCATAGAAAGCATTGCCGTGCATGATTTCAAGCTACAACTACTCCTGTCTGACCTTTATCTAACCAGGCAGGTCCCACCAAGTGATCCACTCGCCTCAGACTCTGTACTGACAGAAGACTGAAGATACACACGGAACAACTAAAATCTAAACTAAAACAAGGCAAAATTCCACTCATAAAAACAAAAACCTTTTTTTTGCTTTCCTGTCATCTTGGTCTCCCAAACAAAGCTTTTATCCTGCAGTAGTTGAAGGCATTTACACTTCTTAAACTCCACTTTCTCTACCCTGAAGGACTCCATTAAGGTTTGCCTTCGCACAGCAACAAACCTGCATCCTGTTTAACATCCATGTGATGTGCATCACTCCGAGTGAGACTTGGATTTGGATGCCTGTCACTGTCTGATGAATGAATGAACAGAAGTCTTTTCAGATAACAATTTCCACCATTTTTGTTTACCTTACAGAGCTGCTCTGTTAAGCCGATATTAAACTATTTAGTATTTTCCAGAGATGACAGATACACATTTAACATGGCTCCAGCTGCAACACAGTTGCGTAAAGATCACACGACAAGCCGAGCTACTCGGTTCAACTTCAACCAAACGCTATGATCCGTGAAAACCTGACAGGAGGGGAGGGGCATGGAGAATCCCACAGAAACCGATCGCAGATGCAGGTAGCTGATGAAAATGTGTTTGGACAGAGCTGGGATAACAGAAGCTGCTGGAAACAATTGGATCACAACTGACGCCGTGGTGAACAGCTGTGGAGGAAAGTGCCCTGCCGCTTCCTTTGTTAAAGTTACAATAATTCTACCTGTCATCTGAATTCCACAGGCTTACCGTGACGAGCAAGAGCTGGACGTCGACTGATAAAGGACGTTTGAAAAGACTGAAAAAGTTTGAAAGGGGACTCGTCTCTGAGGATTTACCTCCTCGAACAGACTTCCTCTCGGCTACATTCTTACAGCTTTGGCTATCAGCTGAGGAACGGGAGACAATAAAGCAAAAAGACAAGGGGGCAAAGCCAAAACCGAAGGTTTGCAGGCATTTATTGTAATTTATCTGTGCAGCTGATTCCTCAGACAAGGGACGCAAGCACAGTTTACAGTCACTGTGCCGCAAACTTCAACTTCCCACCATAAAGAAAACATTTAAAATGTAAAAAGGTGCAATGCTGAGAGTGGTTTGCTTCCTCTGATGGCTTAGCTCGATGGCTGCCCTATGATTGGCTGTTGAAGCTTTTTTTTTCATATTCTGAGATAAGTATTCTGTGTTTCTTGCTGTTTTTAACAACAGGAAAAAGACGGTAAGAAAAAAACATTGCGTGTGAGATTAGAATGAAATCTGTTGGTTATGCAAAAAGCTAAAAAGTGGACATGAGGGAGGAGTTTCTTTCTCATGAGATTCAAATTAAGTCAATATTTAACAAATATGCTCGGTAAACAGGCTATATTAACTAAAAAACAAGTGGTGACGTCGATACTGTGGACGAGGGCTCAGAAGCTGCATATTTCTGCTAATCCAGACTGAAACAAAAAGGTTAATCACTTTAGGCTGCAGCCACATACTTCTTTCCCTTTAGTTTTTGTGCCATTTCTCAGTTTTAAACAGAATTCTTTTTTCAAATAAAAACAGACATGATATTGTCTTATAATACTGTTCAAAACAGAGTAGAGAGATGACACAGATAGAAGTTTGGCAGGAGGAGAACGATAGAGCTGAGTCAGCATTTCTGCGATCCTCTGATAAAAACTGGGCTGAGAGAGGTGGGACTTCAGCATTTGTTCATCAGTTCGCAGCAAAACGCTCAGTGAAGTGGGACAGCCAGCTGCTCTCTGGCTGACCACAAACCTGCCTCAGTGAGAGTTAAGTCAGATTGTGGAATTAACCCAAATAACAAGCACCGCACAGCAGTGGGTGGTTAGAGCAGCATTTCCAATATAAGGCCCTTAGAAACAAACCATTTCCCCCCCAAAAAATACAGTTCTCCCACGACGCAGGGCAGTTTTTACACCAACAAGAATTCCTTTATAAATAAATATGATTAATTGATGTTTGTATTGTTGGAATAAGCAAATAGCAAATAAAGGATCAGTCCAAAACAGCATGAAGAAGGTCAGAGCCTTGCTCTAACACAAATACTCAGCTTCAGACACTTCTCGTTTCATCCGAAGTTCCTTCCAAACAGCCAGGTTTTCTTTCTACATTCTTGATGGTTTTGAGCTTCAGGCTTTGTGAAGGTCTTTATGACTGACTTATGAATCACTCAAGCTTACCAAAGGCAACTAACTCAAGGAATTAAGAAGCGATTAACAAAGAATTATTTCTGTTCTATCATTGGGCCCTTTGTTACAAAATCATGTCCTCTGTCAAAAAGGTAAGGAAAAAAATATCTAGCAAAGACCTGATATAGATGCTGAGAGATGTATCCTGTGCACACGCCTCACAAACGGTCTGGGGAGCGTGGCCCTTTTAGCATCACTGCATTTCTATGTAAGTTTGCGTATCGACACAACTGTAAACATCTTACCATGCAGGCTGCACACCTACAGAGCTGAATGAGTGATACTCTTTGACTAATATGAACCACTTCACTGACTTAGGGGCTAAAAGAAGAAGACAGAACTGAAAAGCTCTGGCGGCATCGCTCACTGAACTGTGAAATGACGTCCATGCTGATGGTGTCGGTCTCATTCAGCGCACTGCAGAGGCTCAGCTACATTTGTTTGGTGTCTGCTGAATCCAGACTCTGAATAGGTTTCACTTCCTGTCTAACAGGAAGGAGCTTCATGCCGAGCACTGAGGGGGTAAATGTGATATGTTGCCTCTGCCTATTACTTTCATGTCGACTGTAGAAGAGTGTCTGTTGGTTTGTTTGTGTTGATGAAGGCTACTCACCGTAGGGACGTATTCAGACGGAAACTTGTTGGTAGTGTAAGAGATGAGCAGGCAGGTCTTTCCCACCGCACCATCACCCACAACCACACACTTTATGGTCTGCATCTGAGGGATGAAACGCAGCAGCAGTAGTTAAGGAGGGGGCTCTCTTTTTTGGAGGTCTACTTGTGACATTTGTGAAACCAACACTCCCTTTCAGATATGCTTTACTTTGTAGTAGCCTAGTAAAATAACTGACTCTGGAACCTTTGAAACTGCCATCCAACTCCCACCATTTGACGACGACAAATGGACAACTTAATTTTATCCACTAAATTTGACTGTATTTTCATTTAAAAATGACTTTATTTCCTTTGTTTTAAAATTACCAACAGTTCTATAAGGTCAATCTTGTAGAAGAGGAACATTTTCATCTGCTTTCAACCACTACTGCCATGTTTTAATACTGGAAATCTGATGTGAGAAAGGAACAACTATGAATACTTTCTTCATAACCCTCAGCTGACTTATCATCTACTCTTGTGCAAATGGGGAAAAAATTTGATGAGTATATTAGTTAACCTTTCCCACAACTGAGGACAATCTGTCAAACTACAGTAAAGAAAATAAATCCAGGGCCTAAAGTTGTCGCCCTGCTTGTTTCAGAGACATGTAAACACCCCGAAGAGGTAAAGCCTGTGCGCATCAGGTGGCAGGCCGGCTGGAACGCCATGACCCTCTGCGACCGAGGGACAATTGGAAGCAAACAGTGGTAGCGCTGTAAAGCGGTGTTTACTACCCACAGAACCTGTGACCGCCCAGACGCTAAGCAGCTCGCATACCCAGGCTGCTGCCTCATTAAGAGGGACAAAAGCAAAGGGCTATGGGCTGCCACTTCATCACTGGCTCTTTGTTTGGGCCGTTTGGCTGTGGCAGCATTCTGCTGGACTCTGATGAGTCAGGGACAAGGTAGCTGGTCATGGTGTGCGGGGACGATGACACTGATTACATGAGGAGACTCCATTTCTCATTGGTAATTCCAAAACGCATGGAAACAATTCTGGGAGATTAGTAGAGGCCGTGTTTTTTTGCCCAGTGTGGCGCTGTTTGCTTGTACACATTGTTATCTGCAATATGCAGTTGGGCCTGTTTAGCAATCTGAAGCCCCGAAGAGATGGCATTAAGTGATACCTGGCAACTTTGGTTTTCTTTTTAATCAGAAAAGACACAAAGTATGTTCCAACCCTAATAATATATTCTAAATTTATGAAACTGTGAACCTGAACTTTTTATGAGTATCATTTTTAAACTCGGTTATATGGGCCAAAGTTCAACAGCTGAACTTTCAATAAAAGAAAAATTGAGGTTGCTCCAAGCTTTTAACACAAAAGATTGGAAATATCGTTGAGGTTTGTTGTTTTTATCTTCATCTTTGTGGAGAAGCTGAAAATTCCACCGTAATGAGAATATGTTGAGTCATCCCTAAAAGATAATACTTACTGAAGTGTTTCCAGTTTTGAAAATATTTGCTGAATTTAATATCTGCCTGAATATTACACGCACAGAGTATTTATGTGTTCAAATGAAGCATAATCATCCATCCATTTTCTTTCTTCATCCATCCCAAATCAAGTATTTTCCAGTATAATGGGTAGTCATTTGTAATATGTACTTTAAAAACAAAAACTAACCAAAATATCCCGACCAAATGTATGTTTAAATATTATTAGGCTTTTGTTACATACTATGTATTGTTGATGTCCGATAACATACATATTGTCAGTGTATTTGAGCAAATTCACTTATTGAGCAACCATGTCAGACTTTATGCTTTTCTTGGGCGTATCGTGCATAAATTCTATTTTTAGGTTTTGAACACTCTGTTGAAGAAAGGTGTTGAACTTGCTTCAATGTGCTCCAGGAAATTACAATATTCACTTTCATTTACGTTTTGCCTGACATCCAGAAAATATGAGGTAAAGGTATCGTGTAGGCGAGAAGATGATTTTCTGCATTTTTCCTGTACGATCAACAAAGGTTAAATATAATTTAATTCAACCTGATAAAAAAATAAAAATAATCAGAATCCAAAAAGTGGGATGATGAACTTGTTCTGGAGTGAAGAATCATCTTCATCCTCATTTGTAGCACAAAACTGTGAGATGAGTCCACTTGCGTAATCACAAATCTCACCCATTGAAAGTACAAAACGAGTTTAAGCCACAAATGATTTAACGTCTAAATCAATCCCGATGGAGCCCCCGACTTTCAACCACTTCCGCATAGAGAACACACATATCAGATTATCCATTGACAACCTTTTAAAATATAACGTTAGTAATGACTAAACGTTAACAGGCAACATGCCCAACAATAGTTTATACAGAGTTTCATGTTACGTTTTCAATTGTAAATGTTGTTAACAGTTTAGGAGGCTTGCTAGCTTCAGCTAAGTGGGAAGCTAACGCCAAGTTACATCCGCCAGATCCCCACCCACAACAAAAACGACCGATTTAAATGAACTTCCGAAGATCTATAATAAAACAAAGCACGTACAAGTCTAGGGGTAAAAAAAACAAACTGTAACAGCTCCTCTGCTTGAGAAAAAGAAAATTAACCGGTATCTTTGGTTGAGATTTGAGAGCACTGCTAGCAGAAAGTTAGCTAAAGGAAATCGTTTGTTTTGACAGCTGCCGAAAGGCAGATATAACAGTCAGCGGGCTAACAATCACATAGCTCACAGTGGAAAGACTTATTTTAAAGCATTCTGAGTTTACTCTGTTTATAGTTCACTGTTTTTAGTTGGTAAATCACAGTTTATGATGCTGACTGCTCCTACCTTGTCGACCTAAAGCCGCTGGAGTGTTGGCAATGATCTGATACGTTCAAATGCCTCCCGTAAACTGGCCCATCCGCTCGTACGGAAGTAGGAAATACTGTGTGACGTTCAAGTTCGGTTGGGATAGTTATCTAGCGTTTGTCGAAATAGTGACATGGAGTTGTACTTACATGTGTACATTTATTTTAGAGGTAAAAAAGTCTAGCAGTTTTATTCAGTATTTGTATGCTATTAATAATGTTCTAATCTTCTATTTTTTTCCCCCACAACAATCTTCGAGTTTCTTCTTTTTATTTGATACATTCAATTTAGGTTGGACAAATATATACAGAAAAAATTATTATGTCTTCAGTGTAACTACAATTTGACGATTCAGACAAAAAATCCCAAACAAAAACATTGACTAAACCAAATGTAATAAATGGACAACAGTAAGCAAAAGGGCAAACTTTGTGCCTGTATATACTACCACAGTATAATATATATGTGTATAAGATGTGCATGTATGTTAAATGTTTACTTATAAGAAAACATTCCACACAATCCAATCGACCATAATCATCATGACTCTGTAGAGATGAAAGAACTCTCCACTCAAAAGTGAACAGATTCCTCAGTAGCCACCAGAGGGAGATGAGTTGTAGACCATTGCTGCTTTGCTCACAGTGGAGTGCCATTTTAGATGTTTTGACATTTCCAGAGAATCGTGATATTCTCCTACCACGACATCACTAAAGTCTTTTGATCCTCATCTATTTAAAACATTATCGTTTATTTTTGAATCAGATCCATGATTGCTTCCATATTTCTCCTTTTGGTTATTTACAAGAAAGAGAAAACATTTTATGCCCGAATAATCCAGTATATCATTATCACCCCCCCCCCCCAGGTATTTAGTGTATATAGGAATCAGTTGTTGATGTGGTTTTACAGTGGAAGTTTGATTTTCTTCCATTACTTCTATCATCCATCATCTATCATTTTCGTGACAAAAAACAAAAAATCAGATTCATTTTGGAAAAATAAAAAAATAAAATCTTGAAAAGAAGTAACTAGCTAATGCAACTTGTCAAATAGTCTGATCGATTTGTCATCTCCTTGTGTTAATCTACGTAAGAATTATGTCCAAAACAAAAATGGCGAAGCAAGCAAAACAGCCAGTGCCTTTTCTAAAGTCTTTGATTGGGTTTGATGTGTTTGTTTTGAATGGCCTCTTCAGTAGATTGGGTTTCAGGTGGACAGGAGCTTGCTAAGGGGAAGACCAGTTGACCTTCAGAACAACGCCGCAAAAAATGAAATAATTACAATGCAAAGCACCTCTCCTTAACCCCCCACCAGATAGCTCCTATGTTGCTCTCCTCCAGCATTTCATTGCACTTTGATCTCCTTATTGATCCTTCCTTCTTCTTTTTTCTTTGTTGCATCCTGCTTTCTCCTCTCCTCCATCCCTTCTCATGTGTGTGTGACTCGGTATCAGTTGCTCAGCTGTGACTTACCATTGGGATGGATGTCAAGGACGTTGGGCTGCTTGTCTCGTAAAGATAATCCCATTAAAACTCAGGAATTTAATTATAGATTATCTCACACACTCACACAATGACACTAATGCATGCCCACACATAAGCACATCTAGAGACGCGCACACAGGTGGATTTATACACCTGCCTGTGCACACAAGCACAAATGCACGGCCATAGAAATAGGGAGGTATACAAACCCATGCAGGCACTGACACTATCGTACACACTCAAACAACAACACAGTGGCTCCATCCCCTCTCCTTGTCACTGTGTATCAGTGTCACCCTCCAGTCTGCATTTAAAACTTCAGTAGTCTGTTTTTAGAGCAGCAAGGACAATCTCTGCACGAGTCTGCAGTGAACCACAGATGTGAAATTGAAATGATGCCCATTGCACAGAAGTATTCCGACTCATGAATACACAGGAATTGAAGAGAACAGCTTCACTACAGCTGATGTGCTCCCATACAGCCTTATAGCTTTTCAGGTATTACTTGAGGTATCTAAGAGTAACCCGTTTGTCACCCAAAATCCCAGGTACAGCAGTAAATCGGTTACCATGGCAACTGCACTTTTGGATCATAATACATTAAAACTGAGCTTGTAATTTGGCTTCATGACGGATAAGAGGAACAAAACAAACACTGATGAAATACCTCAGTGCGTGTTTGACTGTGAGCCAGTGGGTGAACACAGGCGACAGCTGAGGAAAAATCAGAGGGCTCATCTTTCATCATTTATTGTTTTTACTTGATTTTATTGTGAGTTACTTTTAGATGCAGATTTAATCTGTGTTTTCGTTGCATTTATTCATTTATTTCTTCATTCATTTATTAGAATTGGCTCAAACTCCAAAAGCCTTTATCAGCTGTGCTGAACTGCATGAAAGCAATTTATGCGACAGACCAAGTTCTGTTAGGTTCGATCAGTATTCTCAGATTATAACATCGGGGATGTGTGAAGTCCTTCAAAGCTGTATTATACCGTTTCATGGACTAGATGTATGTCATGGTCAATGTTGCAACATCATGTGGCATCATGGTCCATTTTTATCTTTCTCAAGGGTAAAAGAGGCATCAGCTGCACTTCCTTTCATCGGATGCGGTGCATATTGTTCACTTTTGGAGGAGTTTAAATGCTGTGTTATTTTCCATACCACTGTTGTTCATACAACCCCTCACCCTAATTATACACTACACCCTGACCCAGTTGAATCTTTGACCCAACCTTCAATCAGGTAATCCTTAAATTTATCCTCGGATTTTGAATTTTGCCTACGAAATCAAATTGAATCTACAAAATAGGTTTGAGAGATTTATGTGGCAATAATGCAAATACACAAAGTATAATAATGTCTGAGTGTAGAGGGAAGGATGGATTATGTAACAGATATACATCAGCTGAACCCCATTGCAGCACCAGAGAATAGCATGGAGACACAGAGAGACAGAGCCTGTCCTCCCTTTATCTATTCTTACCTCCACAGTTGTGCGTCGAGCTTCTGCACCCCATCCTTATCCCTTCATCCAAACCCTCAGTCCATCTTCCCCTTTTTAATTAACCCTCTTCTTCCTCTCTCGATCTCCCCTCTGAGTCATCTCCCCTCCCCCCTCTGTCACACATCCCCCCCTCCTCCTTCCCTCCTGTTTTCCTCTCCCTCTCTCATCACTCTGCCTCTCCAGTATTTTCTCGGTCGCCGTGAAAGGCAGAACTCACACACACACACAGGCGGCAGGTAAAGGCAGGAAATCCTCTCTTCCTCTTTTCTTGTGCTCCAGAGGGTTATGGTGTTCTTTCTCTTTCCATGCTGTTTGTGTTTGCTGCTCAGAGGCTGGTTAATGTAGACAGAATGCAAAGGGATGCAGGTTGTGTGTAGAGCTTAGGGATGCTCTAGGTGTTACTGTGTTTGCTTCATGCATGTTAAGAAAATGGCTGTCAGGTAAATTTTTGTGTGTGACTTCAGACAAGTAGGCATACATGTGTCTCTTTCGACATACACAACGTGACTATGTGTCAGTTTTGGGTATCACTTTGTTTGTGTATGTGTGTGTGTGTGTGTGGGGGGGGGGGGGGGGGGGCATGAATGTGTTTGGGTGTAATGGCTGTAAAAATATGTGTGTATAAAGAAGGAAATGCTTTTGGTGTATGCATTTGCATTATGTATGAGTAGATGAATGCTTTTTGCAGTGTATGTGGGTTGGATTGACCTATTTGATGTTGCTCAGGAACAATTGTATGTGATAAAGATGTAGGTCTGAATGTCTGTCTTGTCCACTCGTGGAAAACTGGTCTGTTTATGTGTGGTGTGGCAATAGAAATGCACATTGCGTGCAAGGGTACGTTATTCAGTTGGTAAATCATGCATGTGTGTGTGTTAGATGATTATGACATGGCAGAAAGGGATATGTCAGTGTGTGTTTGTGTGAATTTGCTGTATGGATTTCCTCACATATCTCATAAAATGGCTGTCAAGCCTATGTGTTTTCTCATGTGAATTTTGGCTGCTGTAACATTTTGTGTGTATGTGTGTGTGTACATGTGTGATTTTGCAGTCACTTGTGGTTGTATCGAGTGTTAGTGAATTTGGGAAAAAGAAAAGGGAGATTTGTGAATATGCATTCCTTAAAAATGCCATGCAGTATATACACTAGTTCCCTTTATGGTCAATAAACGTCTCTAACACATTTCTGATTGCTGTTCTGACACCATGTAGACAGCATCCTGGAGGATGGTACTCTAACACTGTAGGAAGAACCCTGTTTCTGTCAATCTCCCAATCAATACATCCAAATGGCGGTCCCATAAATTCCACAGTACTCTCATTTTAAGTATTTTGAAGTGCTCTATGTACCCAGCAAGAAACATCCTTCTTTTACATGACATGAAACAGAAATGCCATATCACAATTAAATTTCTACATTTATTGCTGCCGTTTGCGGTACAAAATAGTGTAGTATTGTAAAATTAACATGGGCACATTTGTCCACAGACTTGAGATCCATGGCTGCATCTGTGAGATGGCAAAGCATCCTTGACCCAGTTTTTCCTTTTCCATAGGGCAGCGCTCACTTGACACAATCTCATTCCCAATTCCTCACATCGGCTGAAAGCTTTTCAAGTCAGCTTTAAATGAAAGGAGTGCCTTTTTAATGTTACTTTCAAATCCACTGGGAATTACGCTACTGTTGCGTATTGCTAATTATCCCTCTGCAGTGGTAACACGGCGGTGATCTGCCAAAGGAATATGCAAGTCTTTGCTACTTTTAATTTCTCCCTTTGGTCTTTATGTTGCTACAATAACACATATTTTTTACACAGATTGCTTAAATGATAGGGGGAAACAATCATAGTTAAAAACATAAAAGTTCTTTATGTTTTGGTAAGTCCTGCAGACATTTTTTTATGTGGCATTCAAATGTTAACTAACACCTGCACGTCCGTCAGATATTTTATGGGTCAAAACCCTGACAAAGCATTAATGAGTTTAAAATTGTACAAGAATTAGTACCTGATGTCTAAGCTGTTGAGGTAACAGTGTTGATCAGTTCCAGCCCCACCCATGTACTCACAACTCCAAGACTGAACAATTTGTGGGCAAGAGTAAAACTATGAGAGGGAGAGAACATGAAAAGTTTAAAGATTGTGGAAAGCTTGACAGCCAAGTTTTAAAAGTGGCTTCACCCAGAATCTTATTTTCTCCAAGTGTTAGTGGTCAAAAGAGGTCTAATGAGTCAGTGACAGTGGTAATCATCACAGATGACCACCCATGGATGCTGGAATGCTGACAAGTAGAAATTTAAAAGCTGCTTCTTTGCAGGGAACTGAGAAATAATGAAGTTGTTCTCACACAATTTTTTAGCCTTCATTTTAAAACAGCAACATTTTGTATTGTGGATCAATTTCAACCATGAGTTTTGGTCATTTATCGACATGATGTTGTTGCAGCATAAAAGCATATCCCTTTGCCGTTTCTTTTTAAATTTGGTCACATTACAATGTAACTTAGCAGAAACCAGAAACTAAACTTCACACAGAAAACAACAAAAAATCAATGAAAAAAAATCCAATGTAACAACAATATAGAGGGAGCATGTGACAGACATCAATGTCACAAGTTAACATATTTTGTTTTGGTTACATGCGAGGATATGTCAAAGTCAGCTTATGTTTTTGTATTGTCTCTTAATTTGATCATGCACAAACATGCATTTAATTACCATTGTGTGTTACTTCATGAAATTGGATGAATGATGTCTACTTATGTGACATGTGTGAGAAAATATCTTCACACTTGGCTTGGCAACAGGAATATCATTTGTGTGTTTCTGAACTCAATCACGTGTATCCCTTAAATGTTTGAGTGTGTGGCTCTTAGCGGTGTGTAGGTGGATGTGAGTGTGTGTACACATGTAGTGCTGGTGATAGTTATGAGATGAGCTGAGCTGAAGTGTGTTAACGTGCACATCTCCTTGGCACAACATATGTGTGAGACTGCTCCACTTCCAGCATGTGTGCTATGCGTGCCATGATCAGCCTTCTGTTTGCTGTCTTCTTCCTGTTCCTCATCCCTTCATTGACTCCTTTATTTCCTTACTCTTTCCTCATCCAAACTCTGTCATTTAATAATTTATATCCATCCCCTTTTCTCCTCTTTTTATCTCTCCATTGTCTACTCGCTCTGCCATGTTTCATCTCCCTCTCCATTTCGTCCTTCACCACTCCCTCTCTCTTCCTCCTTCTGGTCATTTTGTATGTCGCTTTTCTTCTCTTGGCTTATATCTAAAGCCATGTTTCATCCTTCGGTCATCTTTTTGCCTTTCATCTCACCTCATTCTTTTTCATCTTATCTCTCATTTCTTCCCCTTGCAATTCCAAACATAAATCTTCCTTTATGCTGTTACATTTTATATGTCCATTCAAATACTGTACTTTACACATCTATCTATCTATCTATCTATCTATCTATCTATCTATCTATCTATC
>CAJRST010005557.1:9373639-9405846 GCA_907169785.1 Menidia menidia | reverse complement strand
ATCTATCTATCTATCTATCTATCTATCTATCTATCTATCTATCTATCTATCTATCTATCTATCTATCTATCTATCTATCTATCTATCTATCTATCTATCTATCTATCTATCTATCTATCTATCTATCTATCTATCACGTACACATTTTGAAATAGAGTTTTAATCACCAGTAGTGATATTAAACAAGTGACCAAGAAAACCAATCAGAAATATGACCTACAACATGAAAAAGAAAGGAAATAAGAGGATCTGTGAACAGGTAATGCATATTAAAGGTCCATATGATGAGAACATGCTAAAAACCTTTACTTTTGCCATACAGAATGACCTTCACTCCCAGCTCAGTCGCTTTCTGTCATGTTTCCCTTCAGGTGATGGCCCAATGTAGGCTATCATTTAGCTAACAATAGTGCTTTTCTGACTGAATAAATGCAACAATGAGTGCTTTTGACCTATGGTGGCATTTCACTCAAACAGCACACCACCTCGGGCACTTCTCATGTGCCATTTTTTTTACATTTGAACCTTTTCATGTGTCATTTAACATACTGAATGACACAGATAATGGTTAGGGTAAATGTTGAAGACAGAGTGTCCTTCTTTAAAAAATGACATGCTGTATAATGGCACCCATTATTCAGACATCGTCACAACAAATGTCACAAACCTTAATTTATCAATTCGCAGCCCGAGACTAAAATTTTCTTGCAGAGGAAGAACAGAGGAATATATCTGGACATTCTAAGAAATATCTACATTCTGAAATATTTGTTGTTACTTGCATGACTGTGGGAGATCCAAGTTAGATAGTTCCTGCACAAGCTTTAAAATATATATATATTTTTTTCTCTTCTTTGTTTCCTGCTGTTTTCTTGGGTAAGTGGTTATAATCAATCCTTAGAATCAATTTGGTTATTGAGAATAAACTTCATTGCTTGGATCTAAATTGACAGCTTTGTATGTGGCCGCAAACCTGGTCATAATCTCTGTTTAAGACATTTTAAGAATTTGTTCATGTGCATGAATGGGGATATTTCATAACTAAATGCGCCATAGATCCTGTGTGTACATTGCCCATTATATTGGTTGTATTTGACTTAAGTTTTGCCAGAAGGCAGGGTCTCAGGCTGTAAATGTTATTGTTCCAGGAAACATGCACAATATAACATTCTAAAAAGCTAACGTAGATATTTTAAAGAGAGTTAAGAACCACTTTGTTTACAGACTTTTTACTCCATAAACGCTGATAATTTTTTATCATTCCATTAGAAAGTCAATAATGTATAAAAGAATCGAGATTTATAGGTTGAAAATGAATTTGATAGAAATAAATATATATTTCCATTTTCTCTCGCTTGTTTTTTTCCATTTACTTTTCGGCTCTCCTCTCCCTCTTTGTCTCTCCTTTTCCTAGTTACATCTATTCTTTGTTGATGTCTATTTTTCCTCTTTTTTGGCCCCCCATCAACGCGTCCCTTTTATTTTCGCTTAAGCATTTATACCTTGTCTTTCCTTGCGTGCCCTGATCACCCTTCTCTTTCTCTCCGTCGTTTACTCCATCCGCTGGTGTTTGCGTGTCTAGCTTTTTTCCTTTTTTTCAGAGCTGGCATGTTTTCTGCTGAGCACTGCAGTCTCTGGAAGGTGTGGTGTGATGCATTCATGGGTGTCCTCCCTCCCTCTCTGCTGCTGCTTTAAAGCTTACGTAACACACAGCAGAGCGCTCTAACTGCACTGGGCAAGAGGCACAGATGGATATGGAGATCGAAAGAGGAAGAGAGGAATAGAAGAAGAATGGAAGTCATCATGGGATAATCACATATAGGTGTGGACAGATGAGGAAGATAGAGCATGTGTCTATGGGTGTGCAGAGGCTGTAGGAGACTAATGGTGTACATGGATGACTGACACTGATATCAAGAGTCATTCTGAAGAAACAAAATGTAGTTGCTGCGTACATTAACAAACCGGGTTTCCATTAGTGCACCGTATGCGGTGATGAGATAATTTTCCTTCCAGCAAAGTAAGCAAAACCATGGCTGATTAATCACACTCGCCTCAAGTTCATTTTTTTCTATATGTGGAAAAGGTCTTGGAAGTTTAGAGAAAATGATCAGTCATCTGAGGCTTCATGTCCTGTATGGCAAGAAGGTTTCTGGATTCTTGTGTGCTGCTGCTCCACCCGAGAGTCAAACAGTTTAGAGATCTCTGCAGTACTGCAGGGTGGGGTCTGAAGCACCACGAGAGAAAAAGAGGACAATTACCCATAAAGTTCAAGTATACCACCAAGGAAAAACACCCCCACAAAAAATCCTGTTCACTCCTGAATGTGCATGTGCATTCGACAGCTCATCACCTTTTATGGTTTTGACTTATTCTTTGTGATTTCCCATCGAGTTTAAAAATTGCCATGCTGCGATCAAACAGAGCGCAAAGGGATCGAGCTTCATAGTTGCTGCCAAAACTGGGTGACATTGTTCCTTAGTTGCTGAAAAGAACCACCCACTCAATGAAAGGTGGTTGAAAAGTGAAGGACTCAGAGGACAAAAGAAATAATACGTCTTTGTGTCGGATTAAAAGTCACAGGAGGACTCTTGTGAGCAGTGGAAGATGAAAAAGATGATGCATAGATTTACATTCTCAGAGAGGTCTTGCAGTATAAGTGTAATCTGAGTCAGATTCTAGCAACTGCCAGGGGAAATAAGAGTAGTAAGAAAAGCAACACAAATAATGGAGAAAATGAATCTTCCATTCATTTATTTATGTATGTATAAATCTTGCTTTATCTGTGTTGCAAGTCAAGTGCTGCAATAACCAAAAAGAAGGTGGAAATATAAAAAAAAAACAGCTGCAGCCTTTAACATAGAGATCAGGCTCATACAGAACACTGATATAATGAGACATGATGTGGGAGGATTAATTGCGGATTTAAAAGATTTCATTGAAAAGAAAAAGACGTAAAATAAATTGTCAGCGTTGATTCGGGACTCTGAGTCTTTGATATTTTTAAAACGAATCACAGCGGTTTCCCATCCATGGTGAGCTGGTCTACTTCCTGCATACTTAAAGAGTCGTGAAAAAATGACGAGGAGATATGCGGTGTTTTTGTGGCGTGTAGAGCAGCACAGAATGACCACATTGGCTGAGAGCCACTTGGACCTCTGTGGGTGAAGTTAATAAACACCAATACTTAATCACTGCTGACTAGAAGTGAAAGACAAAGGAAGAGAAAACTACCCCTGGATGTGTTACTGACATTAAATAAGCCAAATTTTTTTTATATTTTTTCAATATGAATGATTTATTTATTTAACTAATTTAAATCATTCATTTGCATTTTTCATGCATACACTTTATTTAGTCCCTCACTGAAATGAATTTAAATAAATTACACTTCGTCAATTCCAGAGGGGAAATTATAGTGTAACAGGATTAAATTATTAGGTAAGATTATAATTAATTAATAAATATATTCTACAACTGTACAAAGATAATGAGATAAAATGTAAAGCAGCTGTCAAAGATGTGGAGTTGTAGAGGAAAGTCTTAACAGGTCTCTGTCAATGGGCTGCAGTGTTTTTTTTAACTTGGTAGGAATTTAGCTAATGAAAACATAAAACAAGTGTTCTTCATTTGGGCGTTCAGAGACACTTTCTAGATGATACAGTGTTATCCAGGATTACATCATCTGTTCCTTCCCCTCTCTGTCTTTGGTCTCTGTCCAGCATCAAACAAAACTGAGGAACGAACTTTCAAACACTTTTTCAGGGTGATGTTCTGTCAGATTTAACAGCAAATCTTTTTTTTCAAGATAAAACAGGATCATAGTGTTTGTCTAACGATCTAATGACACACACATCGGTCGGAGGGGTTCAGTGACAAAAGCGACTGTAATCACCGTCTCGTTTTTTCCTCAATGTGGAGAAGATGTTGTCTTTATTAGAGCTCTCAGAACAGGATTTATGGTTGTTCTATAGTAATGAGTGTGGCACATACAGCACAAAAACCTTGCTTTACATCTCGCAGGCTTTGTCATATCCATTATCCTTCCTGTTATTCCAATAAATGAATTGAAAAGTTTCATTTAGAAATCCTAAGACTGCTAAAGCAACGCTTTAACAAACGCCTGAATCCAGATGCGTCAGCGCCATTGTACTGGCAGGATAGATAAGGAGCGTTGCTTTTGTAAATGCACACCAAAGCAGCGAGGGAAAGGTGTGGACCCAGCCCTGTTTCTGATTCAGCAGTGGCAGCTTTCTGCAAACCATCAGCCAGCCAAATTTAGCTCCCAGATCGATAAAGTATTCATACAGGACAGCGAGGCGAGGACAGCATAAAAGGCCTTTTCTGACATACTGCTGCAGTTGTCAGGCTGCGTGTTCCGATTATTAATAGGGAGAAAGAGTGGAAACACCCACAAAAAAGAGAAACATTAATCAAATAAAATAGCGAGGAAATGAGGACAGAACTTCTTATTCTTTGGAAAATCATGCATGCAGTGGTGGTATGGAAAGGAGAGACCTGAGGTCAATACTTCCTAACTTCAAATGTTCTCCTTCCCTAAACTCTTTTTGAACGTAGTATATGAGTTAAATCTGAAGGAAGGAGAGACAATTTTTAAAAATAAAAATCACACACAAATGATGAAGGAAGTCAAGAAACGAAGAATATAACTCTGTTGAAGCTGAAGTTGACCTGGCTTTACGGGATGAGGAGGCAGAAGACTATCTAAAAAATTCCCTCAGCCAACTTTTGAATCGTTAAAGGACATTTAATATATATAGAATATATAAGTAAAAAAAAGACACTAAATTGAATGGAAAATACCAATAAGTCGAATTTAATGACTCACCACCCGATACACAATACAGAGCTATGGTGACGCAAAAACCCCCCCAAAAAAGGATTCTTCTGGTGCCTGCTTTTGGACTTAGACACATAGAATAGTGCATTGACCCACTTAGGTGAATGCTCCTGGGGTTGAGCTGTTTTTCACAGTGTTGACTGACACCCAGAGATGCATCTTTCCTGCATTAGCACTGCAAGAGTTTCCGAGATGTCTCTCTTGGGAGACAGAGGGGAACGGGAGTAAACAGCTTCAGTGGAAAATTCAGATCGCTGTGTGAGTCAAACTGCATTGAGCCTGCTCAGAGGCAAAGTTTGACTTTAATCTTATTTTCCCCACCTTACTTTCCTTTATTTGATCATTCTTTACCAGATACAACCAGTAAAACGGCAGTCTCTTTGTAAAAAGCGAGGCCTTCCTTATGCATGAATACTTGAACTATATTAGTTGGTGAATTGATTAAAAAAAAAAGTTATAATATAATTACAACTCCTTCGGATAAGAGTGCAAGTGTGCATCTGGTGCAAAGGAGAGCTTCTACCCTGAAGCTGTGAGAGTCTTAAACTCTCAGCAAATTGAACCACTGCAACGCCACTTTAATTGGACACTTGACACTTCATCCATGCTGCTGATTTTCTTCTCGCTTACTCATTAGCTGCCATTTTTACACCCATCGTCTCACAACCGGCTCAGGTTGTTCATGTTGCTGTCACAGCACCTTTTTATATTATCATTGTTATTGTTAGTTTATTTATTTCTATCCACATATATTGTTTATTTCTATTTTTACTTATATGTAGTTTTTCTTATCTTACCTTCAGTGAATAGTTATTTATTAATTTAACTATAATCTGGTTAGATTAGTCATATGTTTGACTCTGAGGACATTTGGATTTGAGATGCTTAGTTGTTTTACTGAAATTACGAAAAAACTGTGAAATGTTATTGAATCAGCTCAGAAGATGCAATATTTGTTAGCCGGTTAGGTTTCAACAACACTTTTGTTTTTGGACAGTAACCCAAGCATTTCAGGGCAGCTTCCGGACTCTAGTTGAAGGCAGTTATGAAATGGTGCATTATTTATTATTCCTTCATGACGATTTTTGTCCTGCTTCAGAATCAGCAACTTAACTGCAATCTCGTGTGTGTGTGTGTCTGTGTGTGTGTGTGAGACAATGCTGTGTTCTTTCATGTTGAATCTGCCATTAGGGTGTGTGACACCTCCTCTCACAGGATGTTGTGTCTGAATGTGTGTTCAGTGTTGAAGTGGACATTTTATCCTCCCACTCACAGGTCTTTACAGCATTTCTCTCATATGATTTGTGTTTATCAGATGCAGTTTGAGTGATTAATGACAGGGTCAGTCACAGCCTCTTTTCCTTTTTGTGTGTCTCAGGATGTCGATTGTCAGCATCGTTGCCAGGGAGATTTTGGACTCCCGGGGAAACCCCACAGTGGAAGTGGACGTTCACACGGAGAAAGGTGACACTCAGTGACCCCGACAGCTGATATGAGAGGAAGGAAGCACGTCCCTTCACTTGAGTTATCAAAATGTCTTCAAAGCATGGGAAATGCGATTAATTTCGGCAGAGACAATGCTTCATGTCCTAAATGTTGCTGGGAACAAGCATTTTTCCTCTGTGCTGATCAGCTACTTTAACCTAAAATGCTGAAAACAGGTGGTTTAAAGAGCTATTAAGATGACAAAGCAGACATAGGGAAACAGTTCTGAAGTAAATTGCGTTTACCCTTAGCAAGTATGCTATTCTCTTTTAGGTCTGTTTAGGGCTGCGGTGCCTAGTGGAGCCTCTACAGGTATATACGAGGCTTTGGAGCTCCGAGATGGCGACAAGAGCCGCTATAAGGGCAAAGGTATGAAAACATGAAATGCAAGTACTGTTCATACATCATGATGTGCAAAAAAACCCAAAAGAGACAAAGAAAGAAAAAAAGCCTGCATTTAACAGGAATGTGATTTAAAAGGCCAAACAAGAAGTTAAAAGAGCCTAAAACAGATTGAGCACAAGCTACGCAGACGTTTCATACATAATCTGGGAATACGTTCCACAGAAGAAGAGCCTAACAACTGCAATAGTAGCTATTCTCTGTTTTACAAATGTGCGTAAAACTCTGTAAAAATTCCAAATCAATTTTCATTTGAGTGTAGAAAAACAAATTCCAAGCTGATCTCTTCCTGCTTCAACTCAGTTTTCTCTGTTTCTGGCGCCATGTCTCTCTTTTCTTACCTCAGGTGTTTTGAAGGCAGTCGGACACATCAATGACACTCTGGGACCAGCCCTCATAGCTTCTGTAAGTCAACCATACAAGATTCAAATTTGCCTTGATGATTCTTCGGTTTCACCTCAGAGCAGGTGTGGATGATTATCCACCTTTTTTGCATTCAGGATTGACTAGAGACAATACTGACACCTGCTTGCGACAGGAAGCACAGATTAAAAACAAAAAAAAATCCACACAGCCCACCAATGCTGAAAAAGTCAAGTTTAGACTTGAAATGTGATTAAAATATCCTGCTGAAGTGTCACTGCGTGTATATTCAATCTGTTAATCTGGAACACATCTGGATGAGCTGCCTGAAAGCCGTGAGAATGAGATAGTCTGAGTTATCAGCAAAAATGTTCTGCCGGTGCAAAGAGGATGATAACGAGTGAGGGAGAGGGAGAGTGAAAGAGGTGTGTGTAAGCGTATTTCAGATATCTACAGCAGTGGGAACATGGGTGATTTCCTTCAGGGATGTTTTTTATCAAAAATAATTGCTGTGATGAGTCAAGAGGGGAAAAATACGCATTCGAGATCTGACATCCTGAACGTTACAGCATGTTTTTAAATGTTTTTTTTTATAAAGGCTGTAACACTCTCAAACTTGTTTGACTGATCAGATCACTCTTTTAGACTCATACTTCACAGTCTTCCCATCTCCAAGTTTTAAAAGACTTAAGTTAATTTGTGTTTATTCACTTGAATGATCGCTAAAAAACATTCCAGATAATTAGACTTTTTTCCCCTTTAAGTCACAGAATTCACAACATTTGTACAGAGATAAATTCTTTAAAAAAATGTACCATATAAAATGTATTAGTAAATTATCTGGTGTAGTTGTGATCACTTTAAGCAAGTAATGTTTTATCCTCTTGTATCACTTATTTCTGTTAGAGGATAAGTATTGACATAAGAAATAAACAGCAGGGAAATGCACACCTCAAATTGTCCTGGAAAAGGAGAGCAGAACTTTTCTTTTGTAGTGATCTCATTGAATGTCTCTCTGACCTATTCACCATTTCTCGGAAGTTGATGTCACCATGGAAACAGAGTAGTCTGACAGAAAGGCATGAAGTCAGCAAGGCGTCACTGCAGACGGTGGAGGAGAGGCTTGTTCAATTCTGTTGCGTTGGTGTGTAATTTTAACTCACTGCGTGCCACCACCACTTCAAAGGGATGCCAACTCAAGTCTGGTAGACACAAATCTTACAATGTCTGAGAAACAAAATTTGACAGACAAATCTAAACAAGCTTCAGTTAAAGTTTCAAATCTCTCCGAGCACTTTTACATCCTCGGCTGAACAAAACAATAGCTGGAATGCAGTCATGTGAGCTTTTCAGAGGAAATCTAACTTCAGTATATCATAAATGACTGTTATTATTTGTCCTTGCGTGTCCACAGGGCATCAGTGTGGTGGAACAGGAGCAGCTGGACAACATGATGATCGAGATGGATGGCACAGAAAACAAATGTGAGTCAAAACATGATGGAAGCAGTCGTGATGCCTCTCACTGCATCATCAGAGTTTATTAGCCAGCTGGAAGGCTTCTAGTCCCAGCAGCTCTAACATATTTGAAAAAGTGATTTTCCCAAAGGCTCATTTTTCACAGAGAGCTTTGCAGGGTGAAAAGGCATAAATATGGAGGGTAACAAAACAGAGGAAATAGATGGCTGTTCATAACAGATTTTGGCACGGCCAATACAAACTCCTTTCTTCAATAAATAGAGGCTCTGTTGATTTATTCTAATCCATAATCCTGTAAAGCAATCAGTACAGGCAATATCATTACCAACCTGTTGAACCAAACAATTATAGCCGCAGAGAAAACTCCCAAGGCATTGATTTATCTTTTTATATTTCTTTAAACATTGATCTTACCGTTTGACAGACTTGTAACTTATCATCTAATATATGTGAGGAGCAGTAGGCAGCTGTGCAGCTTTCCCTTTAAGGAAAACCACCCTCATATTTATGTATCGACGTATAATCCAGATATCTAAATTTAACCCTCATTTATGTAAATCTTTAATGTGGACCATCAGCATGTTTAAGAAATTCATATTTCTAATATTTGTAACAACATGTTTGTTGTTTTTCAGATTTCTCACATAGAAATATATGTATTTTTTATGTGTTTGCTAACTCCAGTGGCTCCGGAAGCTATAATATTATGGCTGGATGTGCAGCAGTGTGTCTGTCTTATAAAGATCCAACCAGATTTTTAAAAGCTCTTATTTGTCTCATGTGAATGACAGTTCAGCAGATAAACTGCTTCCTGTTCACAAAACATTTTCTTATGAACAGATTTGGAGAGAGAGTGATACAACTTCACTGAGAGACTTTAAAGCCTTCCTTTATGCACAATGAAGAACTGATGGTGGTTACAACCAGCATCCAAAATGGGATGCTGGTAGCAGCTACTAATAATGGGCACAAAGAAGAGTTGGGAAGTTTTCTACTTAGCCTTATACTGAAGCACAAGAGTGGACTTTTTAAATTAAATCCAATGAAGCTTTATTTATATTTGTTCCAGTTTGGCATTTTCTGTTGATTGTCACTTTTGATATTAACTCCAATCATTTTCTGATATGTGGCCTGTCAAACAGCTCAGTTTGGAGCCAATGCCATCCTTGGAGTGTCTCTAGCCATCTGTAAAGCAGGTGCAGCAGAGAAAGATGTCCCCCTGTACCGCCACATAGCCGACCTGGCTGGAAACACAGAGTTGGTGCTCCCAGTTCCTGTAAGACTCAAATCAAATTATCTCTATCAAACTATCTGACGGCATGTGTTTTGTAAAATATTTCTAGATTGTTTTCCCATTTCAGTCAAAAACAGTTATTGTAAACATCAGGATGGTTATTTTGACATTTTTCAAAGACAAGATATTAGCAAGAAACTTTGGTCAAAACAGAAACAACTTTAAATGTATTTGAACTAAAAGCTAAGAAAGGTTAATAATATGAAGGGATGTGATGTTTTATTACTATGAATAACATACTTCTTTGGAATTTCTTATTTTCTCGTTTCTCATTTTTACATCTTTTCTTCTGTCTTCTTCAGGCCTTTAATGTGATTAATGGAGGATCTCATGCAGGAAACAAACTGGCAATGCAGGAATTTATGGTTCTTCCTGTTGGGGCCGAGTCTTTTAAGTAAGAAGTCCACTTGACAAGACTTTTCTAAATACCAATGAAGTGCACACTGCCCTCTCTTACCATAATTAAGTACTAATAACATGAAGCCATAAATAACTAGAAGGAATCCATGTTCCTTCTTGTGGCCACTTGTGTTTGGATTCAGGCTTTTTTAATGCTATTTATAAAAAAAATCTCTTTTACTTCCACACTTCACCTTTCAGGGAGGCATTGAGGATAGGATCTGAGCTTTACCACACACTGAAAGGGGTGATTCATGAGAAATATGGCCAGGACGCCATCAACGTCGGAGATGAGGGAGGATTTGCTCCCAACATCCTGGAGAACAGTGAGGGTGAGAAAGAGAATGTGTGTGTCTTTTACTTTAAGTTCAACAGTGAATCTGAGATTTTAATGCTGAGCTGGACATCTCAAACTATCAAATAAAAGGGTGACTTTGCAGGGATTATCTGAGTCTGCCAAATAAAATGCTGGCTTGCAAAGACAGACCAATGAAAAAAATGATCATTTTTGTGTCTATCTTGCCAAAGGTGAGAAAATTCATTTCGAACTATATTTTCATTTTGTGTTACTGTCCTCCGCTGCCTTTTCTCCCCCCTGAATGTTCTCAGCCTTGGAGCTGCTGCAGACGGCCATAGAGAAGGCAGGCTTCACGGAAAAGGTGGTGGTTGGGATGGACGTGGCTGCCTCCGAGTTTTATCGCGAGGGCAAATATGACCTTGACTTCAAATCCCCGCCAGATCCACAGCGACACATCAGCGCAGAGGAGCTGGCTGACATCTACCAGGGCTTCGTCAACAACTACCCAGGTGCGACTTTTGCTCCGTTTCTTGATCTGAAGGGTTAATTTACATTGAGCCAAAATGTTTGAACCCACAATAAATTCATGATTAATGAAGAAGTTCAACAGGAAGTAGGAATGAAATGAACTAATGGGACGAGTTGATAGACCTTATTCAAAGAGTGCTATCTTTCTTTTTCCTCGTCAGTGGTGTCCATTGAGGACCCGTTCGACCAGGACGACTGGGAGGCCTGGTCCCGTCTCACAGCTCAGGTTGGGATCCAGGTTGTCGGGGACGACCTGACAGTAACCAACCCGAAGAGGATAGAGAAAGCTGCCGAGGAGCGAGCCTGCAACTGCCTCCTGCTCAAAGTCAATCAGATCGGCTCCGTCACTGAAGCCATACAGGCGTATGTTTATTCCATCCTAAAAATTAAGCAATGCCCAGCATCTTTTTTGACTTAAAACATTTGATTTAAGTCATTCCTAAAATACAGCTCTGATTGCATGTAGAACATAAGAAAGTGTATGTAATAATTCTGCTGATTGCAGAATTATTGACATGGCAAAAGAAATGGAAAGGTTTGCCTGTGATTTTGCATTTGTCACAACTGGGAAAATTCCCTCAAAGAAGAGGCGCTTAACAGGACAGAGAGGAAAAAAATGTGTCATTTATCACTTCTGTCACTCGTGTTGAGCAGAAAAAGATGTTATCGGAACATGCCAAATGCCAAAGCACTTTGCTTTTAAATTCATCACTGATGGAGCTCAAATATGTGCTAATTTCGAAACAGAAATAACACTGTAACAAAAAAATCACTAGAAATAAGTACAGTACTAATATTTATTACTCAAACATATTTTGAACTCTATTTGAAATGACTTTGGATCCTGGGTTGAATTCCAAACCAGAAAAGGTAGAATTCTCATGTCTGTATCATCTACTACTATTTAATGAAAATCGTAGAAACTGAGATTCCCTGAGCTTGGAACTGAATCTGAGCCAAACAGCCTTGGCGCATTCTGCTTTGAAAAAAATAGGAACAAACTCGTGAAACTTCAGGTCCTTCAGCCTGCCAAACAGGATTTCTCACCCTGTCCTGCCATCAGTCATACTAATCGAAACACACACACACACACAGGCGCACACACACGGGTCGCCGTGTCGCCTGTTACGTGGGTTGATTTCCGTCGGCCATGTTGACCTTGTGCCACAGATGAGGTGAGAAAAACACAGAGGATACGGAGAGGAAGAGACATAAGGTTCATGGTGTGAACATTTAACCTCTTCTGGGAGGGATCTTTAACTACTTCTGACTCATATTTATGGATTTTCATGTGGCATTATATCAAATCCCTCCTTAACCTGATGCGTCATCAATCTCAATCATAGTCTCTGGGTCGTGATGCCATGACTCTTGACTGTGCAGCTGTTTTACAGCAGCTGGAGAGAAGGGGGCGGGGGGGGGCGGAGGAATGAAGTGATGGAAACAGAGCCCATGACAGTACGTGTGATGTATTGCATCCATCCCACAAAGTGTCTCGCATCATTAATCTGATTCATTTAATAGCTCAGATGGCTAAATGAGAATCATAAAAACCCGGAAGCATCAACGCACGTCTACATTTTTCTTGTTTAACTTGTCAAATGACCTGCGGGTGCAAATTAATTCTAATCAGATTAATGCAGTTTTTCAACACGATCCGTGCACGCGGCTATCATGAGCTTTCAGAGAGGACTGGAATTTGTAATCCTCTGTCTTTGATTGCTTTCAGTTTGCATGTAAGCCTAAAAATATTATGAGAGCGACACATTTGGTGTGATTTTAGCCTAACACAACTCAGTCAGGCTTAAGTTACATAATACAAGTTTTGCAGAGTGCCTCAGTGCTCTCTTATTGTCAGCAAAACATGGCGCTGCCAGTGCAGCGTAGCCTACTTAGCTTCTCTACAGTCAAAGCCTCATAGGGTCCTTTTACAAAATGGATATCTCAACATATTACAAAGCAATGTTCATTCAGCTTTAGGGTAAATGTCATGAGACAATATATCCTCCTTTAATTTTTTACTTTGTCCCTCAGCTTGTGTCACCTGTTGCATTATCAACATGCAGCTAAAATAACAAGACGGATGTCACTGTCCAAACATTTGAAGGCATCACTGCATGTTGATTTGCCACAATATTTATTACTTTGAATCCAAAATAAATGGATGGTTGTCCCATCTTTGAAAATGAATTTCCTACACTGCTGAAATTCAAAATTGGGATTATACGTGAGTTCTCTGTTTGATTGTTGGTCTGTTGAACACTGGGCCTGACAAAAAAAATACATTTAAGGATCCAAGTCCACAAATTCTTTGTGAATAAAATCATAATAGACCACATTTTAAGAGTTTAAAATTGTGAATGTTCAGTGGATATGAAATACAATTTACATTGTTTATCAAAAACAAAATGGAGGTTGTATTTTTGAAGGACATGTTGCATGAAAGTGACTCTGTCGTTCAGGTGTAAGCTGGCTCAGGCCAACGGATGGGGGGTGATGGTCAGCCATCGTTCAGGAGAGACAGAGGACACCTTCATCGCTGACCTGGTGGTGGGACTCTGCACTGGACAGGTACACACACACACACCAACCACAGCACATTCATGACTGGTTATATTTGCTCCAATCAACTCTTAATCTGTAGGAAAGAACTCCTTGTGGTGTTCTCTACCCTGTAAATTAGCACAAGACTAATTAAACATAATTCAACTTGTTGTTCTTGTTGAATTAATTAAAGGTGAGCTGATTCTATTAATTAATCAATTAAAAAAATCAGACAAAATGAAGTCATAAGTGTTGATGTTGTAAAAAACGGATTAAATAATTACATGCATGACAATCATGATCAATATTCATAGAAAATGTTGCAGCCAGTGATAATTATATTAATATGTCCTTCATGTCTTGATGATATTTTGAGATTTTGTCTGCAGATGACTGATTGTGTATGGCTCTGTTTCAGATTAAGACCGGTGCCCCCTGCAGATCCGAGCGACTGGCCAAGTACAACCAGCTTATGAGGTCAGCGTTGTTGTAGAAAATGTAGTTTCTTCTGTTTGTCAGAACATTTATCAGGAGCTAACACCCCCTTAAATCTTCAAATTAAGGGATTAATAACTACAATACACAGCATTACAGTTCAGCGGTTTCTTTGCTCGTGCTTCAATGAAAGCTCAAAACTCATGTAAAACTCCCCCGAATTGCTGTTTTTGTAGGGAAAAAAGGAAGTGGAGAATGCGGAGATTTCAGATTATGCAGATTTTCTTTGAAACCCCTGCCTTCAGGCCTTTCAACAGGCATGATTAAGGATTATTGAAAGGGTATGCAGAGCCAGCCAATGCTGCGTACTGTACATACAGGGATCAAATATTTATGTTGTAAATGTTACGCAAACTTATGTAAAGCTTTTTAGGCAGCATTAACAATGATTCCTTCTAATAGTTTATTGAGTTGATGATTATTCTGGTATTTTTCTGCTTAAACACGCATCTGGGATGGTGTGAAAACCCAGACTTAAGGCTGAAAAAGAAGTGAAGAAAATTGAAATGTAGAACCTCGTGGGCGGCTGTCACACCACAGAAACGGGCCTGATCCCAATCTCCATGCTAAGGCCTAATCACTAAACCCTGACAGACTTAACTGACGTCACAGTTATAATGACTGTGTGTGTGTGTGCTCATGAGAACTTCAAAGTTGAATTATGTTGCTTTTGCCTTCAAAGAAAAGAATACCCACACTGAAGCACTGTATGTTTCTACTCCTATTTGATCATAGTATCTATAATTAATACATATATTCAAACATCTGTTGCTATTTCTAGCAAAAAAAAAGGGAAAAAAGGGGAAAGATTGAGTACGAAATATTCCCTATATTGATCGTCAGTAATTTTAGTTTTCTTCAGCTCCAAATAGCAGATAAGCTTTGAGTTAGCTCGTTTCTTTAGGTGCCGGTTTGGCTTTTGTGCTCAGAGCCAGTGAGCTAATTGACGTGACAGACGACAGCAGCGCCGGTGTCACCCCATGTGTCCGAGCCAGTCAGAGGCAGGAGGGGAGGAAGGGGAGGAAGGGGAGGAGGGGGGAGGTGGGACCGGCTCAGTGGTGTAATCCTGTCGGACTGCTGAGGAAACGCGGGAGAGGTGGAGGGTGGAGAGACTTAGGGGGGCATTACCCAGTGATGAACGCCAATCAGTGGACCCGAGCATACACACGCACCAAAACGCAGTTTTCCATAAAACATTTGCAAAAAGATCCAAACACATTAAAAGATAGAAACCCACATAAACTCTTTACCAATATTATGTGTCTGTGTGAAAAGTGAAACACCAAAAAAAAAGGTCAAGGTTTCTCATTCTGTTTTTAAAGTTATTTTAAGACTTGTTTTTCCATCCACTGACGGTAAAATAAGCACTCAACATGTGGCTGAATAGTTTTCGACACTTTTTCCCATCTGAAACCACTGACTATACATACAATTGGCATCTGCTGCTGTGAAATTCCTGTGCAAAAGTATCAGGTATTTTACGGCTCCGGCTCTGATCTGCACTTGTTGGAAGTCAGCACCCTCTAATGTCCGATAAGGATGCTGTGCTTTGGGAAACAAAATGGGCTCCCCTTGTCTTTGTAAAAAGGAGTCCAACCCAGGTTTTATGATAGTGAAAGGCCATCTCTTTTTTGTCAAGGTTACAAGCAAATCCTCTGGAAGAGTTTAGGTAATGAGCCGAATACATTGTAACTCTAAGCCTGGAGGAGAACACACAGCTACTGGTGATGGGATTTGGGTTTTTCGAAAACATGCCAAGACAGAATGGACTCCAGAACTTCATGCAAAATTGCAGTATTTTTTTCTGCTTAGGTGAACCTTTTTAGGGCAGGAATGAAGCTATCTCAGAACAGAATGTGGATTTTTTCTTTCTCTAGAACTGAGGAGAGGAATTGACAAAGGCATTGATAACTGAATGTATTGCATGTCATTGTAGATGAAGATGCTTCTCAGAAAAAAAAATCCTGATTAAAAATAACCACAAGACTAAAATAAGAACTTCAGCTCTGAATTGCTCTCTTTTTTCCTTCCTGCTTTGTAGGATTGAGGAGGAACTGGGCGACCAGGCTCGCTTTGCAGGCCATAACTTCAGGAACCCCAGCGCCCTGTGAAACTGACAGACGAATGACTCACACACGCATGCACACAAACACACACACGCAAACCTTCACAAACAAAAAAATAAGAATGAGCCATGTACAAAGACAAACCACCTATATATTCAGGAAAACAGAAGAACACCCACAACAGAACAAGTGAAATATGTTCATGAATTATGCACAGGACAGATAAGAAAGGAGTGTATGGTAATGTATGCACACACACGCGAGCAAGTAGAGTATTCAGATGCAACACATGGTAATGCACATGCAGGGGAACTTCATGAAAATATAGTACTTAAAAGCCAGACGTGCACTGTTACTGTAGGAGTAGTTCTTGTGCAGCTTGAGACAGACCTGCAAAACTAACGATTCTCGTGTAAAAACACAGACAAATGAGTAGAGACACTAGAATATTGTAGACTGATGCACGCAAGCGAAAGTTTCAGGGACTGAGTAAATATGACAACAACAAAAAAAACAACAACACTGTAACACCTGGACACTCACACACTAAGCTGTGTCACACTCAAGTACCTGCACTCCTCACACTTCTGTCCTTCTTCCTCTCTCTCTCTGAGCCTCCCTTTCCTTCGTGTCGTGTGTTTCTCAGTTTTAGTCGCTCCCCCTCACCTCAGCCCGATGTGATTCTGATTATTTGTCTTTCATGCTTGTAGTCATGCCGCTGTCTTGAAGAAAAATATCAGAGGAGAAAATATCTGAAACCCGAGTCCCACTGTTCCTTTGTTACCCTTTGAATGTCTATAGAATAGCTGTGTTGAAAAAGAAGAAAGAGAAAAATAAAAAAATCTAAATTAACCTGAACGCTTGTCATTGAAAATGATGTGAAGATATGTGAAATAAAAAAGATGCTAATTTACAATTTCAACCACTGTCAAGAGAGTCGTTTTTGCTCTTGTTAAACTTTTCGAGTCTGCAGTTTATTCTGAATCTTTTCTGTGCAGATCAAATGCATGAATTTGGGTTTTTAAAGATTGGGAGGATCTAGATGAGCTGAGGAGGGCTGTACAGCTCTCTAATAACACTTCAATCATGATTAGACATCATCATCATTTTTTTTCTTACAATGTATGACAGACATACATTAATATGTCACTTTTAATATATCTATGTCTCTATTCTTGTGCATACATGTGCAAATAACTAATCATGTTTGAACACTTATTCACAATATATGGAAAATTTAACTTCCATCTTCATTCTTTTTAAATGGCCCAATAAGCAAAGTTTACCCCCCTTATCTTTTAGCTAAATGGTGATGTATGATCAAAAACATATTCTACTCTCCATTACCATAGTTTGTCAGTGATTAGAAAAGAACTCCAGGCAGAATTAAATTCTTACTCATTCCAAACCAAATATACACAACTAGAGAGGAAACAACATTTAAACATATCAGTAAATCATTTGAACTTTTATATAAACTTGTTTGCCACTTGCAGATAAGTGTGGATGAAAAAACAACAACAACAAAAACACAACATATACTTGTTTCACATCTTATTTGTTTATTCAGACCTTTCTTTGGTTGGTTACTGTGATGTCTCCGTTAGTGAGCACACCTCAGCCAGCAATAAAATACATACTTTAATGCCTATTAAGTCTCTGACTCCTCAGACCTGAGCGACAGCAGAAAAGACCACTTCATCTCAACGTTGTTTATTCAAGTGATTTTAGTCTGGAAATGGAGTTGCTATAGACTCTGTGTTAACACTTAGTGCAGATGTGGGTGAGACAGAGAGGACATGGGTGGTATCACTCTGAAAGCAAACACAAAACAACCTGGGCTGACACTCTGTAGGAAAAACTACTGTTTGAATTAATAACAGGAAGTAATGAAAACTTAAAAAGTGTTTTCTAATGTTGTGATATTGCTCCATATTTTTATTTTTATCCTCGCAAACTCTAAAATACAGAGACGGACACTTAAATGATAAAATATAAATAAAACTTAAACACAAAATGAAGGACTTTAACTAATCTGTAGTTATCCTTTGGTGTGTATACATACGTGTGTGTGTGTGTGGATCAGACAGCCCAGGCTACACAAACACAACATGTGAAAGTCTAAAGGGTAGTGATATCCTGTGCTGATGGGTATCCGTGTAGGTTATTCCCGTGCATTGATGATATCAACAAACTCTGGTTTTAGAGAGGCTCCTCCCACCAAGAAGCCATCCACATCACCTTGAGAGGCGAGCTCTCTGCAGTTTGCCCCTGTGACTGAACCTGGATGACGGGAGGAAAAAGTTGGATATGTGAGGGAAAAATAACACTTTACTTTTAAGGGAGCTACAAGTAGATATCTAGATCTTTTATTTCTGATTATCTAAACTGATTATTTTGCTCATATCACTCATTGCTCTCTCTCTAAAATGCTCAATTTTCGCCTCTGTCTCTGTCCCAAAACGGACATTTTCAGCCTCTGACAAACCCCTTTCACATTCAGTGGAGAGTTGGACTTAAGCACTATTTTCAGGTGCCTTTTAAAAGTCCTACGTTGTCCCAAAATGAATTGTTTTCTTCTCCAGTCATCTGAAAGTTCTGACTGTTCAAAATCATACCTGGTGCATTTAAATGGTAAATATGTTTTATGACCGTGCAAAATGAAAAGAAAAAGGGGCATGGCCTCAAAGCGGTATGGGAGAAACTGCTTCTGTTGAAGAGGTTTGCAGCACTGCAGTAGTTCTATGTGCACAAAGTGGCAAAATATGTATGGGGGAAATATGACAGTAACCACTGACCTCCATAGATGATGCGCAGAGTGTCAGCCACATCGTCTGAGACATTTGCTCTGATCCAGGCTCTCAGCTTCTCGTGGACATCCTGAGCCTAAAAGCACCCCAAACATCGGACCTTTGCTCAATCGTTTTGAGACTTTTGTGATCTCAATCTTGATTTTTTACACTCAGCCATGACTGCAACATCATAAATACAAGCAACACTTTGTTGTCTCAAAACTAATAAACAGAATCAAAATAACTCCACACTAATTGTAGAAAAATCAACTCTGAGATTTTGGCACATTTATTTTACTTTCTCTCATCTCAAGTTCTTTCTTAAGGGCCTGAGCTTTTCTTCTCAGCTAATCTGAATGCACAAATAGGTTGGATTCTGTTGAATTTGCTCCCCTAATATTTGCTTTATAGCTCAGTTTTGAACAACCCTGTCGAGTTTCTACTGTGATCTACATGGCAGCGGAATCATAAACCGTGCGCTGAGAAAGATAAAACCATTTGGATTTGCACAGGGAAATGAGAAAAAACTTACCTGCTCAGGAGTGGCCGTCCTGCCGGTGCCAATGGCCCACACGGGTTCATACGCCAGCACCACTTTCCCCCAGTCCTTCACATTCTCTGAAACACAACATCATCCCGGCCTTACAGAGAAAACTGACACTTTTCAGGCATAAACTAAAGAAAAAAAGCAGAGGGGGCCTTGTGGAACAGCAAATCCTGCCTTACTGTGTCCCTTGGAATTTCTTCTGCTGCAGAGACCACTGACCTATTTACATTTTAAATCAGTGTGCAACCTACTTTGAGAACAGAAGCAAGATGCATGAGGCCAAAATGTAACCAGAAACAATATCATCAATCAGATTATGCATCATGAGTTTTGATCATCCTGTCTGCGAGATGTTTGCTATCCAAAGAATTTTCATTAGTTGTTTTTTTCTGAATTGACCAGCAGTCCCCTAAGAAAAATAATAAAAAAAAACAGCCCATTAAAGCCAATGCATTATCAAAAACTTGTGTTTGCTCGTTAGTTTCTTCAAAAGAAAGCCATGAAGAAATAAAATCTTATTGGTCAAAACAATTTAAAATAAAATACTTTGTAAAGATCTGAATGATAAAGACAAACAAAAAAACAAAACGAAATTACTTTAAACTTGGGAGAGTTAAATATTAAGGTAGAAACTTCTCCTTTACCTGCAATGACCTGAGTCTGAGCATAGACAACTTCTTCTGTGGTGCCTGCCTCTCGCTCCTCCAGTTTCTCCCCGATGCAGGCGATCACACCCAGATCGCTCTCCAGAGCATGAGCCACCTGAGGATGGAGATCAGAGCACAGCTTCAACTCAACGCCCAAAGACGATGTGCAAATATATACAAAAGCAGAATAGCCCTTATTTAAATAGCTTCACAAACGGATCTGTAACAAACAGACTGATTCAAAAGTCAGCCAAAAAATAAACACAAGAGTCTGTTTGTTTTTTAGCAGGAGAAAATCTCGCACCTTCTGGCCAATCAGCTCGTCACTTTCCCCGAAAACGTGACGCCTCTCTGAGTGTCCGAGGATCACCCACTCTGCCCCACAGTCCTTTATCATGGCGGGGCTGGTGGGAGAGGAAATATGTTGGAGACGCTGTTTACACTGAATAAAAGCTTCTGGACTTTTTTTTCCTCCTTTAAACTCACACACTAACTCATTTCCATATTACCAAATCAGGTGATTGTCTTTGACAAAGATATCAGTCCATCTCTAATGCCTGTGAGTCTAAAACACACACACTGAGTTCAAACTTTCAAACGTTTCTCTAAAAAGTGTAAAAAAACAACAACATTATGAGGTGCCAAAAGTTCAAACAAAAATAATGAACTATTATCCAATTCATCACTAAAACACATATTTTCTGTTTAATGGGACATCCAAAATTCTTTCTCCTCTGTGCCTGAGGTGCAGCTCTGCACAACATTTATTTATGCTCATTTGAATTTAAAAATGTTATCTTATTGATCATGGCCTGGTGAGTTTGGATGCTGCTAGTGGCTGAGTTACCTGATCTCTCCTGTAAATGCTCCCTTGGCCACCTTATAACAGTTCTGGGCCGCAACCCCGATCCTGGGATCCAGACTGGAACGAGCAAAGTCCAAGTAGATGGAGGGAGCCCCACAGACCACCTCTGAAAATCAGGCAGAAACTCTCTGTGATCTTCCCTGTCGAGTAAGAGTTTCAGTGGTGAAATGGGACAGACTCATTCTTTTGTTGAAACGTTGGTTTTGGATCTCTGAATGGTGGGAACACATTCTCATCCCCCTTTTTGAAAATAAGCACGACAAAAAAAAGGCTGCAAACAAACACTGAATGTGATCTCCAGGCCCCTCAGGCTGCCCTGAATGATGGAAATCAAGAACATCACAGAAGCACACAGTCCCTCTCTGTATATATAACTACAACTAAAAACTCTCTATAAGGCCAAAGCAAAGACATTACAAAAATCTTTAAAAATCAGTTTCCAAACTAATTAAAGATGGGGTGATGTGTGAGGAAAAGATTTGAATTGTGACTACAACTAAGCATACTTTCAAATAGTTCATTTATGAATCATTTAGATATTGAAAGTCACTATTGAAAATATTATTAGCTAATATAGTTTAAGAGCTAGAGACACCAAAAACACATATTAATACAGTGGTCTAAAAAGGCTATCCATTAAGGCGGACTGAGCCAGATCTGCTATCTCATGCTCTCTTAACGAGGGGGAGATGATGGGATGGGTCCCGAGCCAGAATGGATGACGCCAAATCTGTTACTGTTGCCAAATGAAGGGAACTGATACACGTTTTAGTGTTGAATGGCGAAGGAGTATAAAACGAAACGATAATGCCCTTTACTTTAACATTCTTAAAGCCAGCTGTCAGCCGATCAGCGGGCTGCGCGTAAAGCTGCAGCCTCACGCCTGCGCGTCCTTTACCGGTCTGATCGTGCAGGCTGGCGGTGTTTAGCGTGGTGATCAGCTCTCCAAGGCTCTCCTTATTCCCGTTCATCTTCCAGTTTCCTCCCACGAAGAACCTCCGGAGCGCCATGGCCGGCTGGTGGTGGCTGAGAGCGGGGGGTGAGAGGAGATGGAGGCCCGGCGGATGGAGTGCAGATCAGGATGGATCCGGCCGGTGCGCAGGTCAGGTGCTGTGGGGGAATATCCGCAGCAAACACCGTGAACATCCGTCTCCCCCTGATCTGGGATTATGTAGACAGTTGGATAGTTTCATGGGTCTTTACCGCCCTCTGGTGCAATAAAGGTTTACTCTGTGATCACAAACAGACACCTGCGTTTTAATCACGGGAAATTGTTTTGGCAGGAATGTTAAATAAAAAAATCTGATGATTTAATCACAGTGACAAGAATAAGACACATTTTGAGACTATATTTCATAAATAATGGTCCATTTTTGACCGATAGCTGCATTAATTTAGTGCTAAACGTGTTTGTTTGAATCATCAATACTGCTGTGCAGTGAATGGATTCCACAAGGGGATCATTAACTCTGATCAATGGGTGCAACAATGCATAGATACTGATATATATGTTGCTTCTGAACAGTAAAATGGAAGCAAGTTTTCCCTAAGGTCAGGGAATGTTTCATAATCGAAAAAAACTGAGCAGTATGGCTTGTTTGGAAGTACTAAAGGACAAAGCTTCTTCTTTGCAGCAAACCACATCATTTCTGGAATGTGTCCCTTGATCAAATAAAGCAAAATATATGTTTTTTCAAATAGGTCTGTGATGTTTTGTTGTCAATCTTTTGTTAAATGACACAATTTCAACACCTTACAAACACTGACATGTTTTCATTTTTCATGAAATAGGCATTTTTAGAATTGAAATGGCATGAACTTTTTTATTTCGGTGATTGAATTACTGTACATATTCTAATTGTATTTTCATGATGATACTCATATTAACTATCATGTATTTCTCCAGCCATACCAAGCACTTCTAAATAATATGAATAAAACGTTGATGTCCATTCTGTGGTGCATTTGATTGTGATAATTAGAATCCATTCTGAATAAAATGTCATATCATGTCTGGGTTTGTTTCAAAATGTGCATGTCTTTGCACCTTTCCTGCTGTTGTGGGCAGATTGGATTAATCTGGCTGAGCTTCGTTGACCTAGATCATCAGGCTTTTTCTCAGATTGTTTTGTCTTCTGGATGTAGAAAGCTGAAACTGCAGGGCAAACATTTCTGTGCGCACGTGACCTTTTCAATCGGGGTTATGAGGTGCATCACGACGGTGCATCACGGTGCAACCACATCTTAAAGTCAGCCCCAGAGGTAGACGCAAAGAGACACAAAGACTCCAGCATGATGTTAATGCAGAACTCTATTTATTAGAAAGAATTTCAAGAAACATTTTGCCTTTTTACATTAGAGGAGCACATGTGTTCTACAAAATGCAGCTGAGCCCAGGGGAGTAAAAGAGTACAGTTTTTCAAAGAGTGTCCAGCTCCATCTTGTATCTGGATAGATCACCACTTTGCAAGGGTTAGAAAGGTCAACAGCGGCAGCCATTTTGGATTTCAACCAGCTGGTGTTAGCAGGGAACCCCTGATGACTGTTCTACCTTACATATACACTCTGGATTTGTGGTTTTCCACAAAAAAACAAAAAAACAAAAAACAAACAAGAAGTAGAACTTGAACGTGAACTCTCCATCCTATTTGACAAACTATAACGTATAAATGATTGGACAAGCCAGTCTTTCATCTAGGTCAGGGCAGGGCTCTCTTACAGCTCAAAGACCTCAAAGACAAAAAATAAATCTGTAAGTCTACAATATTATTCTTAATATTTCAATAAACTTTGTTTAATCTTTCATTGTCAAAAAACTATGCGTCTGATGGTTTCGACAAGAGCTGGTTTTCTGCTCTGGTATCCCTCAGAGTAGTGTGCTATTGTTTAAAAATAGTCTGAACAGTAAAGCTCTTCTGTACATACAGCAGGATGCATCATGCATTGTTTACCTGATGCCATTTATACAATGTGGCTCATTTGCATACATAAATGAGGAAGAAGAAGAGAGTAGGGTAGAAAGAGAAGAAGACCTTCTTTCATACACCCTCTGTGTTTTCTTCTTGACCCTTTCACCCTCTCCTCCCCCTCCTTTTTCTCCCAGAGGTTGTTTTTTCCTGCGCTGCAATGCCTCAGTTCCACAGTTTGAGGAAACTGTCCCAGGACCCTGTGCAGACACCCATGCCATCACCTGGAACCCCAGTGCAGCTCACCCTGTTGTCATGGCCAGAAAGTACACCTGGAGAAAAAAAATAAGACATGATCACATGGCATGGAACTGTATGAGGTAAAGGAAGAGAAATGGGTGATCGCACGTGTGGCGTCTCCCTGTGATTGTCTTTTGGATGTCCACTGCAGTTTTTGTTGTCCTTCTGTCTTTAACTTTATAGTTGGGTCAACACTTGAGTTTCTGAACCGAATTGAATTTCTGAATTTCATGAGCAAACAGACTTTACTACCACTCTCTGGGGACACTGTAAAGTCTAATTTATCCTGTGTTTTTCACACTTTTTTCTAAATCAACGACTCAAGAATCTAATTCAAATTCCTTTTCATTTTTGTTGAAGTTTTTTTCTACTATTATTCTAAATGGATATCCATTTTTTTAGTCAACTTAAATCCGATTAAGTTTGTCAAATTTGTCAATATCTCTTTCTAATCTCAAATAACTGCTTTTACTTACATCCCTAAGATCAGATAAATAAAACTGAAGCTTTGTGCAACAGATTGCTATCCGTTCATAGTTTGCTTTACCTTCATTGGACTATACTTCAGGTATTTACACAGTATCAGGTATTTTCATCAATTCTGTTTTTTTCTTATATGTGAATGCTGAAGAAAATAAAGCACTTACCAACTTTCTCTCCCTTGAGTGCATCCCAGATGTGACAGTTGAAGTCATCATAACCTGCAAAGATAAGGCGACCGGAGCTGGAAAGAGCCAGAGATGTGACTCCAGCGTTCAGGGCGGTGTCCGTGTAGTCAAGCACCTCCTGGTCAGCGCGCAGGTCGTACATCTTGCAGGAACAGTCGTCGGAGCCTGTGATGACAGCATTTCCACTGGGGAAGAACTGAAGCAGGAAGGAAATAAACATGAGAAGACATAGATAGAATTCAGAATTTATCAGCATTCATAATGGATCAGAATGCCTTGATGACTAAAGCGAGTATTAATATTTTGTGCAGTTTTGCATCTAATTTTTTGTGACCGATGTCTAAAAATCTTCTCATTCACCTACTACCTATTTAAATTCATTGCCTAATACTTATATTTAAGCTTTTGAAATTATTTATAATATCTCTGGTGTACAAATGTGTCTGGTGAGGCTCTGTAGGACTCTCACAGCGATGGCGTTGATGTCACTGGTGTGTCCGGAAAAGGTCTGCTTGCAGGTTCCATCCCTTATGTCCCACAGCTTGGCAAGAGAGTCACAGGCTCCAGAGATGAAGGTGTTCATATCAGGAGAGAGAGCCAGTGACATGCAGTCTCCAATGTGGTTGGTGAAGATGATCTTCTGCTTGCCAGTTTCCAGGTCCCACAGGCAGCTGGAAGAAAAGTTGTAGGAGTTGTATGAATCATGGTGTTCGGGATTTGGAAAGTGGTCTCTGAAACCATTCTGTGTAAAGCCTAAAATTTGGGATCAGTAAAAAAGTGTTCCAATGTTCTTTTTTGACAAAAAAAAATCTTAATGAACACTGGCTAAACTAAACTGAACTGAACTAAACTGAACTAAACAGGAAAATGGTTTTTACAAAGATACATACATGGCCAGAATGAAGGTCGCCAGTAGATATAGGCATAGATTTTTGTAAGGTTTTATTTGATATGATTAACTTTTTTTTTTAGAAGTACGAGCATGCCAGAGTTTTATTCATAGCCAAGTCCTTGATATTTTTTGATAATTCTTAGGATGCACACATTATCCACTTAGTCTGCCCTTACATACTGTATAATAATTTACAATTTTTTACCCATTTATTTCTAGATTTTCTCATTTTCAATCAAATGTCCTTTTGAAAGTTGCACTGGTTCTTTTTTGTGTCGCTTTTTCATTTGATAAAATGATTATTTCCTCATTCAAAAGAACAAGGTCGTAAGTGGTTTCCCAAACACAATCTTTCGGAGATTTTGCCTTCAAACATGGACTTTTATAAAGTTATTTCAAATGAATCCAAAGCAATCCTCAAAAACCCACCAGGTGGTGTCACCGGAGGCTGTCAGGATCTCAGTATCGCTAAGGAAACGGCAGCAAGCCAGGTAACCTGGGTGGGAGAGAGTTTTTCAGCATATCAGGTTCATGGCCCATTGATCATCATTTTGATAAAAGATCCAAAATGTTCCCTCCAGACCTGTGTGTGCATCCAGCTCCCTGAGGGTCTTAGGGCTGGCAGCCTTGATGTTGTAGACTGTGCAGATGTTATCCAGACCACCACTGGCCACGAGGCCGCCAGAGGGGGCGAAGGCAACACTCATCACCCAAGCAGATTTTAGTGGGACAGCAATCAACTGGTAGAGGAAATAAATATTTACAATTTTCAGTGTTATGGGTTCATGTGCATCCTGGAGAACTAAACTCACCCAATAACTGATAACTGTCCTCACTGAAAGGAGCACATCTCATTTTGTTAGGATAAAAGGCTCTTAAATGTTGGTTTGGCTGCCTCATGAATTCTCTTCAGTCATTCTCTCAAGATCAGTTTTAAATACACCAGAATAATTGTTTTAGGAATACAATCAGATATTTGAGGTCTTCACTGTTAATCTACCTTGTCCTACAAGTCCTCTATACTTGCTAGTAATTTAGTAGTATTCCTTATGGTACTGAATTTAGAATATCTAAGAAACTATCCACATATAATAATGATGTTACTTATTTTGTACACTGAGGACAGTACTAAATACAAGTTTTTAAGGAGCAAAATGAAAGCAGAAAATCAACTGCATGTCAGTACCCGTAAAACAACAGTCTCACGTTTGACCAAAAATGTCAGAAACTGTCTACCTAAATAAATTGGTTTGTTTAATGAAGACGGAGTCTCTTGAATGGCATCAAAAGTTTTTTATATTATTATTGGATTATTTTAGCCCTTCTAGACTCATATTCCCTTGATAAAAATCGAGTTGAATGCTATCTTACCTTGTTCCCTGTGAAGCTGTCCCAGACGAGAAGCTTGCCATCCTGTGATGCACTGACCATTTGCCTTTGAGAAAGATGTGGGGGTCATTATTCAGGGCTCTGAAAATGTATCATCTATTTTCTGTACATATTGTCATTAAAATGTTGCACAAGCAATGCTGGTAGGGCCAAAAGCAAATAAACTGTTTGTAAAATAGCCAGGTTTTTACCTTATGACATAAATTTTGAATAGATCAAGTGTCTCTTTAACTTTAACATTGAAACCAGTTTTATGAAAAAATCTGGCAAATAAAATGCTGCAAACATGTGAAATTCCTATCTGAAATGCAATATATAGTCAGGCTGCCAAAGCCAGTGCAACATAAAGGAGTTGAACTGCATAATTTGCTGTTCTGTAACAAAACTATAACTACTGTTCCTTTACTAAAACAGCTGTCTACATTTTTAGAATAATACAGATATCAGGACTAATCAGGGTAATTGTGCAAATTCTATGTCACATAAAAGCAAAAAAAAAAATAGAAATAGAAATTGTACTGTTAACTCAACTGGCCATTGAAAAAATAAGAATGCTTTCACTCTCCCTCCTCATCCTCACCTGGAGTCTGCTGCCCAGTGCATGGCATAGATTTTGGCCAGGTGACCTTTGAGTGTCTTCCTGAGCTTCAGCTGGACCCTTCCCACTGCGGCCACTCCTCCTGATGCTGAGGACATGGTCGTGTCATTCACAGCCTTACGAGCCGCCTGGTGACAATGTAGAATATTAAAACAAAAAGAGAAGAGTGGTTAGCAAGAAAGATTAATTTCTCTAACTTTTTTTTAGATCCAGTTATTCAAAGTATTCCAGATGTAATTTTGCATGAGGTGGGGCACACAATGGACTGGGCACCAGTCCATCACAGGCTCACACAGAGATATTCATGTATGCTTACACATTCACTCTAAAGGTCAATTAGCGTTAGTGACCAATTAATCTAACATGTTTGTAAGAGGTTGTTCTAACCTCTTATCTTAAAACATAAAAAATGATATTATTCATTCTAAACTGGTATAACTGGCCCGGTATATGTGTCTGATATGTGTATTACTCAATTATAGTTCTTTTTTTGGAGCAAACCCATTTTTTCATACTTTTGGACTCAAATAATCCATTTAAAGTGGGACCAGATACCTGGAGAAATGCGGTCACAAATTTAGGCATTCCTGGTTTGTAATTTTTAAGAAACCCTCAACAGGAAGTGGGTGTTGCAGTGCAGGAAAGGCTCACCTCGATCTGTGCACGGAGGCCATCGCACTCCTTTTTCAGTGCATCCATTTCAGCTTTCTCAGCTGCCATGGCGACGGTGGCGAGGTAGTATTACTGGCAGGAAACTGAACCGTCACTCTGGATGAGCAGAGGTGAGGAACAAAGAAAGGAAATATGGATAAAAAGTCCTGTTTGGGTCACATTAGTTTCACAGAGCAGCCAGATTCTTTTGCGTCCCACCCTGACAGCTTGACAACGCAGTGATTACACACAGGAGCACAAAGTGTCAGTGAGGTGTCCAAATGATCATTCAGTGACCTTGATACCTCAAAGTAGAACACTTGCTGTTGCACCATCAAGGCCGCACCAAAGATTAGTCTCGGCTGGCAGGAGTAATCTCACTAAAGTTGTAATGCTGTTAGCTCACATGCTAGTCAGATGATAGAAGGAAGCGGATGAACTTAAGGATGGCAAAGCCAGGAGAAAAAGGTGCATATTTTATAAGGAAAAGATGGATTGAAGGCGAGAGGGAAAGGAAATGAAAAGTAACAAAGAAGAGCATGCATAATACATGAACGGTAGATGAGGAGAAACTTCTCTAAAGGCATGAAAATTACTTTATGTATGTACTATAACATGCATAATGAAAAATGTGGTGTCTTGATGGTAAACCATTTTCAGATCAACTCATGTGGTGTTTTTCATTTGTGTGTTGCTTAGGGTTTGGATTGGGCTTCAATAGCATTGCAAATCAACATGTTAAAGTTGATTTTCAACTAGTGTCCAGAAAGCAGTGCATCACCAATAAGAAAATTGTTTTTAGGACATTTATATCACCACAAACATCTGAGGGTCAAAATGAACCCAACGATCCCAAATAGACATAGAGTCTTGAATTCATTCTTATTGTATTTCATTTGATCATTTCTATCTCACACTTTGAGATCATATTAGTTTCCCGAAAGCAATGTGACCAGTTTCGTTGCCAAATACTATACAGACCGATACTCATGTCTGACTAATGTAATCCCAAATACCTATTTGTCCAACTGCCAGCAAGGCTCAGGGCTAAAAGGCTATGCTCACAGAGCTGTAGGGAACATAACTTTTAATGCTACATAGGAGAGTCATTTTGTGCTGTCCCATATCATAAAAAGGTTTTACAACCATTTGATTCAAACATCAGTGATGTAATACAGCAGAATTGTTTGAATAAAAGGTAGAATTTTGCAATTCCGTACTCCCCTGTCAGTCTAAACATCAATGTCTGAGTAAGGTTAGCCGCAGGATGATGCCTATTTGCAGCACAGATAGCCGCTTGATCCTGTAACAGGACGCAGCGTGGATAGTGAGGTAGACAGGAGGGATGTGGCTCGAGTGTTAAAGGGGTTTTGGGGTGAGTCGCCACAGGGCTTTAAATCCCAGCAGGAGATCTTAAGGGAAGCTTTACTGGTCAAATCTCCTGTCATCCGATTACTGACTGCTCTTTACCTCTGGATCAGTGAAGGAGGAAAAGAGCGTGGTATGGTTGGTGGAATAGGAGGGGGGGTCTTTCAGAGTCAAAACCACAAAATGCTTCGTCTTCAGTCTCCTGAGTCACATTCAAGATCCAACACATGACTACATCTGTCAAATCCCTCATGTGAAAGCATTTCTCCACCGTCCGAAACGCACACCAAAGAGAACAAAACCCTGTTTACTCTGTTGGAAAGAAGCAAATCATTGCAATAGAAGACACCAAACAGACACCTGGCCTTGTGTGACAGATTATGGCTGCCACACCTGAGCGTGCAATCCTCTTTGGCTGGTTGGTTACAATTCAAAGATCACCTTCAAACGGGTTAAAAAAAAAAAATCACCAATGAAGTTTTCAATAGAATTTAGATGTATTAAAAGTATGCTTGAAGAGAGATTTTTCAAATATTTGAAGCTGAATGAGGAGCTGATTTTGTAGACTGAGAAACAACTCAGGATGTTTTTTTAGATAAATGGATATCCACAGAAAAAAAGACGATGGAACATGCTTCATATTTAAATGACACATGAAAATCTTATTCAGTTTAACTTATTCCAGTTTTAATGTGACTTATTCTGCCTGAGCAAGGTTCCACTTCCTGGAAATCAAATTAAAAAAACCTGAATCCACCTGTCTCTCAGGGATTTCACCTCAGCTTTAAAGTTTCTCCAGCAGAAGAGTCATTAAAGAAGAAACTCACATTTTCCACACACACCTTGGAGCCTTCCTCTCCCCTGGATCTGTGCTGCTGCTGGATCCAGAAACCTCCGGCTCTGTGCTTCCCCTTTCAAGCTCCTTTAGATTCCACAATCCCAGGTTGCACAATCTGCTCTCTGGCTCCTCTGATGCTCTACCTCGGCAGACTGCTGGTGTAGCTTTACTTGCGAAAACTCTCTCTTTCTCCCTCCCTTCATCCACAGTGAAGAACAGATAAGGATTGGAGGGGATGAAGGAGATAAGGGATGAAGGGATAAAGCTCAAAGATGGAAACAGAGAGGGAAGGAGAGGGACGGAGGGAAACAGGGTGAGGGAACATGGCAAAAGGAGTCAGGTAAACTGATTGGAGGGAGAAAATCAGGTTATGAGGTCAAATGACAGTAGCAAGTGAAGGAGTGACAGAAGATAGCAGGAAAAAAATGGCAACAGGTGGATAAGTCTGATAAATGTTAAAGAAAGCGCAGAACTATCCAAAAAAGCTACACATTGAGAGATGAGGGGCACAATTCTTCCAGGGACACTTACTCTTACGGAAGTCATTTTATTTAAATGTATCATAGACGAATAAGAAGGCAAAGTGGGCCTAATTCCAGTTACAATGGACTATTTTAAACATGAAATCATTGGAGATTGTGTTCGTCTCTCACAGGTGCATGTGTTTTTTTGGCATGGGCCATGGGGTGGATGGTTTGGAGCATAGGTTGAGAGTGGGGGGAATTGGTTCGGTAGAGCTAATGAGCTGAGCCCGGTTAATCGGACGCTAATGGGATATCCGGGGACAGGGAATCTTGTTAGGGAATTAGAGCAGGACAGGTTAAATGTGCGTCACACCTGATACAAAGCAAGTATATGGAAGAGAAGTGGATCAAGAATCAAACGCAGCTTTTCGCTTCAAAATGAGGCCTGCCATTTTATGAGAAGCCTGCAGTGTGTACATCCATCGTCTGAAAGGCATCGATGTACACGCTGCAAAGTGTAATCTGACTGAAGTCTTATTAACTCTCCAAATCTGATCTTTGGCAGCTCCGCGTTTCTCAGGATCCCAATCCTGGACCTGGGGACCCTTTGCTCAGCTGGTTTAAGATGTATCCCTGCTCTGGCACACGTGATTCAGTGGCATTGATCAGCTTGTCAGATTGAAAATGACCTGGTCTTTTGTCTGAGAGGCAGGTTGGAGAGACACTGTGTGTAGGAAACTATTAAACAAATGTGGAGGAGGTCTGAAACAGAGAAAGGAGGTTTCGAATGTATTGATGCAAAGTGGTGCAGGTGTCACAAAAAAGATGATCTTGCTTTGTTCACATCCTGTAATCCGACTTGCAGCATCTTCCAGGAAAAATGGATACTAGGGGATTTTCCAAAATGGTCGAATGAATGAAGATTGATCATCAGGATCTGAAGAGCTTACACCTCAGCCAGTTTCTTAACAATATCTTTATTTTGTTTCAGCAGAAAATGATAATCTAATCATCTAATGACAATCTATCTATCTATCTATCTATCTATCTATCTATCTATCTATCTATC
>CAJRST010005557.1:9276346-9317867 GCA_907169785.1 Menidia menidia | reverse complement strand
GCAGTTGCTGGGGTGAACGCGAGTTGTTCCGGTTAGAGGAAGAACACAAGGAGTAAAATGGCTACAGCTAGTGCTAGCTAGCTGTTTTAGATCGAAAAATGTTGCGCTATCGATCAGTTTGATATTTATGCCATCTATGCAGCGTTCAGGCAGAGAGAAAAAAAAACATAAACTGATTATTTAAAGGATCTGGCCAGAAAAAAAGCACTTGTGTATGTTGTTGAAGTGATTAAGGGGGTCGTTTTTCAAAAGCCTGTGTGTTTGTGTAGTGGTTCGTGTATCATCTGGTCAGCTGTCCGTCAGTTAAACGTCAGGTGAGTCTTTACCTCGATCCATTCGCTTATTTTCCTCATCCTTGGTATTCTAAAAAAAATATTTTTGCTACATCAACCTATCCAACTATTGTTACACTTCATTTGTGAAATCTACGATGGATAAAAGTGTACGAACTTAATCGACTAAAATCGTGATGAAGTCTCAGCTTCCTGCCCTGTCCTCTCATCGTTGACCTGAATAGTTTATTTGATTGCTGGAATGATTAATACGCTCTCTTATAAACTTTGTTTATCTTCGAATACGTGAAGCCATTAAATGTAATTAGTCTACCCATGGCTAAATGAAGCTCATTTAAAATCAGCAAATGCTATCCAGTGATCTAAAAGACTTTGACTATTATGAAGGCAAACGAGTTTTACAGATACATTGTAGGTAGATCTGAAAGGGGAAGGCAGACATTTCCACAGTAAAGAAAATGGGTCGAGTGGAACCTTACCAGTAATGAACATCTGGCATTATACAATCATGACTACTGGTTTCCTTTGTACACCTAAATTAGCAGATACCTTGTGTAGAAAAATGTACCTGTCAGACCCCCAAATCATTCATTATGATAGTCAAAGTAATTTGAAGGTAGAATGATATATAACATGTTATTTTTAAGGTACAGCGCTGTCAAGGCATTCATTTGAATATTTATATTTGAATGCTTTCCTTCCTCTCTGTTTGGCCCAGTGAAGATTGTGGGAAACTGCAGCCATGGCAGCTCCTGTGAACATCCAGGCCCCCAGTAAGACCTGGGAGCTCAGTCTGTATGAGCTGCACAGGAGCCCTCAGGTAAATCTGCGTGCATGCCTGTCCTTTCCCAAACACAAACATTTGTGTGTGCGCGCCTCAGTTGGATCAGAATAAGATTTGAGAAGTAACTTCTGGATTACAGTGGGAGTAATTTAACGGTTGCATGTTACTTATCGTGGACGTTTTGTGTGTGTGCGTGTGTGTGTGTGTGTTCAGGAGGCCATTGTGGACGGGACGGAGGTGGCGGTGTCTCCTCGCTCTCTGCACAGTGAACTGATGTGCCCCATCTGTCTGGACATGCTGAAAAACACCATGACCACTAAAGAGTGTCTGCACCGCTTCTGCTCGGACTGCATCGTCACTGCGCTGCGTTCTGGGTGAGCAAAGCGCGGCATTTCTTCGAGTATGTGTAAGAATCACAAAGACGGACGCTTGCTGTCTGTAAGGCGAGTCTGCTTGGGATTGGTTGTGGTCCTCAGACCGGCTGTCAATAACTTATGGTCCCTTCAGGAACAAGGAGTGTCCGACCTGCAGGAAGAAACTGGTCTCCCGACGCTCCTTACGCAGAGATTCGAACTTCGACGCCTTGATCTCAAAGATTTACCCGAGTCGTGACGAGTACGAGGCCCATCAGCGCAGCGTCCTGGAGCGGCTCAACAGGCTGCACAACAAAGAGGCGCTGAGCTCCAGTATCGAGGAGGGGCTCCGCCAGCAGGCTCGCTACAGGTCTGAGAGGTGGGGGGGCTCCTGGGAGTTTGTCACAGAGTTAATCGCTATTAAATGTCACTTCATGAATAGTTTGGGGTCTTGTAGCTTAGTCAACACTCATTCCAGGCAGATTTTTTCACCCTTGTTATTATTTTTGTTATCATTACCTCCTCTGGCTCCTAATGTCAATCCAGTCCTGAGTGAATGTAAATTTGTCCTCATTCCAGTTCACCTAAGTACATAAAGACTTCTATAGTTGTTCTTTGAATCAAATCCAGATGTCCAACCAGATGGAATTTTAATATGATTATAGTTGCAGGCTCACACTTTGTTCTGAACTGGAAGAACAGAACAGCTTGAGACTAAACTTTTCAGCAGACACACAGTGAACAGATAAAGACATTTCCTCTAAACTAAGGCTGCGGTCCACTTGTGTTTGCCTCCTCCGTGCAGGAACCACCGGGTGAAGAAGCCCACTCAGGAGAGCGACAACACCACCTTCAGCGGCGGGGAGGATAACGGCGACTCGCGCTCGCACCTGTCCCATGACTCGGCCCCGTCAAACACCCCCCACCCCCGCGGCCAGACCCCCCCAGAGGCCGGGCCGAGCCGCAAGCGGCGGCGCGCCTCCGACGACGGGTCCGGGCCCGAGGCGGACAGCGGGAGCCCCACCCCCCCTCTGAGACGCCATAAAGAGGGGCCGGGCTCAGAGATCGAGCTGGTGTTCAGGCCACACCCGCAGCTGGTCCAGGCCCAGGACTACAACCAGACCAGGTGACGCCACAGATTCCATTCCGCCGCGTTTCAAAGCATTTTCGGCTCGGGTTTGTCTGAGGGTCCTCAGGTTCTCACATAGATTCCTTTCACGTCACCAGAAGTTGCAAAATTCCCTTTCTTTCTCTCTGCTGCCCCCTACTGACTAAAAAAAATGAACAAATCGGACTGATACAGCTTGAAAATGACTTTAAGAAATAAAAATGACACTTTGGAGTCAGCAGTATCCTCAACACTAATTTTTCTGTAGATTTGTGAAGACGACGGCCAACGCCACCGTGGACCACCTGTCGAAATACCTCGCCCTGCGCATCGCCCTCGAAGACCGACGGCCCGACGGGGAAGAGGACGACAGAGGGAGAGAGGAGGCAGGAAAAGAGGAGAGGGGAGCAGAGGGAGGAGGGGATGCTGGCGGAACGTCTAGAGGCGGAGACGGGACGAGTCTGAGCAACATCAGCGAGAAGCAGTACACCATTTACATCACGACGAGGGGAGGACAGTTCTCTGTGAGTACTCAGACCTTTACGGACCGTATAAGGCACACATCATTTTATTCATTCAGTTGGTTGATGTTTGTCTTTTAAATCGGTTGTCCTTCTTTCCTTCACCCACATCCCGGCCCTCAGACACTCAATGGCTCTTTGACTCTGGAGCTGGTCAACGAGAAATACTGGAAGGTCAGGAAGCCTTTAGAGCTGTACTACGCCCCCACAAAGGAGCAGCAGCAACCACAGGCCCCCCCCCAGCAGCCTCCCCAGCAGAAGTCCCCCTCCTCTCAGAAGGAGGGATGAGGAGCAGCAGGGGGCTGTTTTTCTCCTCATGTTTATAATCCCAAACAGGAATTATCAGCATTTTATTGTCCTTTTTGTAATAAAATAGCATTAAGATGGAATAATCTAAACTGCATTTATAGACTGATTGGATTTTTTCCTTTTTTTGGTGGAACAGATTAAGTTTGACCTCAGTTTATCTACAATTAAAACAAACAGAACAGAGTAATCGAAGAGAACCCAACAAACCACAGACCCACCTATTGCGAGCGGGGGGGTGGACATTCCTAACCCTGTGCGGAAAAATGAAGCCTGCATTTACAAACCGATGTCCAAACCTGGCTTCCTGTCTGCTCTGCGCTCCTCTGTTTATTCAACAACCTCAATGAAGTGTAAACTGTTTAAGTTGCAGCTCTACCAGAAAAATAATGCGTTACAAAACAGTGTACAAACAATTCAAATGTTTGTTTTTCAAGATTTGTGACAGCCAGCATTCCTCCTATGAAACATTGGACTCCCTTGAACTGTTTTTTTCAAAAATTGTTGGGATTTTTTGTTCAAACACTTAACTTTTTTCCATAATGACTTATTTATTTGGTGTAAATATATTAATTGTGACTTAATTTAGCTTTCCTATTTCATACTCTTGGCATAAAGAACTGTGGATAAAGAACTGACTGCAGGTGAGCAGAAATGAATAAAAAATAAAAACGCTGGTGGCATTCATGTGACTTAAAACCCCTTCTTGCAATATCCTTGAAAAACAGATCAAAATGAGACTCATCTGTCATTTTTCGACATGAAGACTCACTTTTCACAGGGATTTTCTGACGTTTGCATAAGCAGCATCTTTTCCTGAGTTATAGGAACTGTTCCCTTTTCTCCAACAAGGTTACACCAAAGCGATTCTCTTAAAAACGTGTGGTTTTAAAGACACTAAAAATAATTTATGTCATTAGTCCCCCCCGCGCCCTGCCTTAACTCCTTCCACACAAGTGGTTTGTGAAAAGAGACCTAAATAAGGCAGAAGAACTCAATTTACGCTGCTGTCCTAAAGGACGGATGACACCAAGACCAGCAGATGTGTGAACTGTGGTGGTTTATTGAAACAAAGGAAAGCAGGAGTTTACTTCTTCTTGGACACACCGACAGTGCGACCACGGCGGCCGGTGGTCTTTGTGTGCTGACCACGCACACGCAGACTGGAGGGAAAAAGGAACAAACGTTAAACATCTCATATTATTAAAGATTAAATACTTTAAAAACTACTGAAACCTTTGAAAATGAAACAAAGTTTCATAAACTAACCTCATCTGGCTGTTCACACACCAGAACTGAAACTTAACTAAACATATTCTTCTGAAATTTGACTAAAATGGGTTCATTTTCATATCAGATCAAAGATAAACTAATCTTCCCATTCAAGTGCGCACTCACACTTGTATACACTTCAGAAAACCTCAGTTTTTTGTGCAAATATGAAGCTTCCAACAGCAAAACCTGACTTTTCCAGTCATCAGGCTGTCTGTGGACAGATCATTCAACACATTTCAAGTTTTTCCAGGACAGGCTCTCTCTGTGCCACATTTCCTCCGTTTACCCTCAAACGTTATCTCAACTCCAAACTTCCCCAGAAGCACGCCAACAGCTCGGCCACAGAAAGAGCCGATAGTGCTCGATATGTGGGGGCAGAACAGATCAGAGTTTTGGTAAACTGGAGGATGTTTTGGAACAGAGCCGACCGTCATTTTCACTAAACAAACCGAAAACCTGATGGGATCTTACCCCCAGAAGTGCCTGAGACCACGGTGGGCCCTGATCTTCTTCAGCCTCTCCAGATCTTCTCTCAGCTTGTTGTCCAGACCGTTGGCAAGAACCTGAATGAGACAAGGTGAAAGTTCACAGTTTGCCATGTCAGAGCGACAAAGTGAGCAAACAGAGCGCAACCCGACGTGCACGTCACATGCAGACACACACCTGGCTGTATTTGCCGTCCTTAACGTCTTTCTGCCTGTTGAGGAACCAGTCTGGGATTTTGTACTGCCGAGGATTCTGCATGATGGTCACTACCCGCTCAACCTGATAAGCAAAAGCAGTTCTTTGTGACATGGAAAAAATAAATGCTTTAAAGGGAAAATGTGGGATTATGATCTGATCTAAGTGGGCAGAAAGTCTGTCAGGAAAACATACTAAAAATATCAGAAAAACTTTGTGGCCAGTGTTAACGAAAAGGTCAGTTCTTGTCTTGCTGTATGAAAATGGATTTAGTAGTTATTAAAGAGTTGTGTGCATTTTCCCCCAGCAGTTCCAGTTTTGCTCAGTTTACCATTTCATTTTATTGTAACAACTTTTAATATTTTCAACATTTCCAACCATCAAATTAGTGAAAGACCATTATAGCCAAGCTCTTCTTACCTCTTCCTCTGACAGCTCTCCAGCCCTCTTGTTGAGGTCAATGTCGGCCTTTCTGAGGACGACATGGGCGTAACGTCTGCCAACACCCTTAAGACCAAAAAGTAAGTTAATATTGTACAAAGAAGGCATCTGCAGAAAGAACCAACATGTGCATTTATGAGATATTTTCCTTAGCCTGCTCCATTCCCAACAAATTGTAGCTTCAGAAAGAAATATCTTGTACAAAACCCCAAAAACTTAAGGTTTAAGGTCTGCAGAATTTGGCTTGCAGGATGTAAGTTTATGGGAGGCTCTTGGTCAAAATGCTGCTGTACACAACTAACAGACTTGATCCAAGACTCTGATCCTCTCAATATCGCTTTAAACAAACCAGGAACAACATTTAAAGACGATATGCTTACCTTGATGGCAGTGATGGCGAAGGCTATCTTCCTCCGACCATCAATGTTCGTGTTGAGAACACGAAGGATGTGCTGGAACTTCTCAGGAATCACCAGAGACTGAAAATATGAAACAAACCCATGGCTAAGAAAGAGTCCCTATACAATAATGTACATCAATATCCATTAACCATTTTATAAGCCACCCTAAAAACAGAACTTAGGGTTCTATTATCAATGGCACATCGCATCCAGTGCATTGAATAAGTACTCTGTTGGAAAGTTAGCACAGAGAAACCGCCACTAGCAGTTAAAATAAGGGGTGGTAGTAACTCGACGACAAAAACATACAACTCCACGTTGTCAGTGTCAAACGACAATGAACGTAATCAGCTCCTTGCAATCAAACTTCCAGACATTTTATCACCCGACTGAGTAACACTAAACACCGGGATGTGTAAGCTAAGCTAGCATTTCCAAACTGCCGCGTTTTTCCACTTGCGATTCTTTCACATGTATGAAACGCCACTATAAAAACATCTGAACGGTTAACCTTATCCTTCGTCATTGATAGGAAATACGAGAAAATCAGTAGAAAAGAGTCCGGAGTCTTCGTGCTAGTTAGCTTTATCTGTCTACACAGCTTGGGACAGCTACATTCTGATTATAATTCCTAAAATATAAACAATTCTGCCAAATTCTGCTTATACACAAATAATATCATTTATCATACATCTAAATACTACATACAACCTATGCTAAAGCTGGATGACTTCAGATTTTAAAACTACTCCAGATGGATAGAGAACACACTCACCATCTTGGAAGCAAGTTCCTTGCAAAGAGGAAGTCGTTACGTTCTCGCGAGAGTTTGGCCTGTGTCGGACGGAACTTGGTCCTTTACTTTACATTTGTCCGACGAGACATTTTAAAACGATAAAAACAAACACTTGACTGATTTGACTTGACAGATCTATTTTAAATTGAAGAATTATTGTGTATACACGTCACAGAATTCCAATATCTGTATCATCACCTTGATAGATTCAAAACAAGGAATCCATCTGTTTTAGCTGTGGGAGGCAGACAAGGTGGAACATTTGTTTGTTTCCTTATTTCCTGACCTCACCGTAGATTCGCCGCAATGGCTGAGGGAGCAGCGAGTACAGTTGGAGCTGGTTCCGATGTCAACACAGCTGGAAATCCAACCGAAATTGCTATGGCATATCTACAAGACGAGGTGATGTTTCATTATGAGAATTTGGTTGTCTTTGTGGGTGGAAGCCAAGTATTTTGTTGTCGGCTCTGTGCTTTTTTCCATCCAGCATCTGTTAGCATGTATCTATGTACAGATTAATCTAGTAATTCATTTTCAGTAGAAAAACAAAAATGATTAGTATCTCAGTGTGGCATCAAACAAAGTGAAAAGTTCATCTGGTAATTTACAGGAGACATCTCCACCTATCAACCAATGTAGTGTCTATGTTTTATTTTCCTTATTGATTATGTCAATGAGACTTCCTTAACTCGTATATGTGTACAGCTTGTAGCAAAGTTCATCCACACTGCAAACCAAACAGTGTTTCAATAGCAACCCAAGTAACTGTTTGAAATTTATTTTCTTCCTGAGGTGTATGTAAGTCTAAGCATTCAGTCGAAAAATATTAACATTCCAGAAATAATGTAGGAGAGGTCTGAAGTTTTCATTCATCTTTATATGTTTTCTCCAGAAGACTGATGGGGACATTGCCAACCTTAACCTTGGGGACCTGGACCTCACCACGGATGAGTTTATCTTAGATGAAGTCGACAGTGAGCCAAGATTTATAACAATTATATTATATTGTATATTATATGCAGTTGTGTATTTAGGAATATTAAAATGCTATCATTTTGATGGGAACAATAGGTTTAATGGAGGGTTTTGTTCTGTTAAAGCTTAAATCCTGCTTGCTAAACACAGATTAGTTTCCAAGCTTCTTCAAACTTTATTTAGCAATGAGCTGTTTTTCTTTCTGTCACTGCAGTTCATATCCAGGCCAATCTCGAAGATGATCTTGTGAAGGAGGCTCTCAAAACGGTAAGAGCCTCTTTATACGATCCTGTATCTAAGGTTTTCCATACAAAGTGAATAATACTTGTAACAAGATTGGACACACCTCTGTATTTTTGCTAAGCTAAAGAAATACATATTCAGTTAAAGTTTCAACAGATATTTACAGCTGGAGCTTTTGAGAATAACCAATGTAGTTTATTTCTTTGTCTGGCTATTAATACTGTTCTCTTCCACAGAAATGGGAATTTATAGTCTCCCATGGTCCTCACAACGGCTAGATTAATCTGGTCCCCACTGAGTATTATTGTCTCAGGGTGACAGTGGTCCGATCTTGTTTTTTAGGGCGTTGATCTCCGTCAGTACTCCAAACAGGTGGAAGCAGAGCTGCAGAGGATCGAACAGGCCTCTATCAAAGATTGTATCCTTCTTGGCACACAGTTTAAATGACTGACATTCTCACAAGCCAGTTTCCTGATTAATCATCTTGGAAAAGTTTACCCACAGCAAATGGCAAAATCTGTAGTTTTCCTTAGTAATCATCTGCCAGACATTAAGGAGAGCCGGAACATTGCTCTTCTGCACAATCAGATCACTGCCTGTGACTCCATACTAGAGGTAAGATTTGACTTGTGATGGGGCCTAACGTTGCCTTTTCATTTGTCCCCATAACTCAATTTTATTTTTATCAAGCGAGTGATCTTGAAAGTGTCCCTACAACAGTGCTTGGACCTTTCAAAACTCTTTTATTTAAATTTTTATTCATTTTCCAAATAAGCTTTGCTTGAATCTTCTTCGGAAATAAGAAATTCTTAAGACCGCAGTTAAATCCAGAAAAGGAGTTTATTTCTGTAACTCTCTCTGTATCTCAGCGTATGGAGGGCATGCTGAGCGGTTTCCAGAGCGATCTGTCCTCCATCAGCAGTGAAATCCAGACCCTGCAGCAGCAGTCCGTCAGCATGAACATCCGGCTGAAGAACAGGCAGGCCGTTCGCAGCCACCTCAGCCAGCTGGTGGACGAGCTGGTGGTCCCCGAAGCCATGATCTCGTAAGTTTAACCAGGTTACAACCGTTCAGCGGAGTGTGACCAGGCAGAAGTTCTCGATAAACGTCTGTGCTGGTAAGCATGAACATTTTGGGCTTGATGTTTTGTTGTCTGACCCAGCACTATTCTAGACAGTCCAGTGACAGAGCAGGAGTTTTTGGAGCAGCTCCATGAACTCAACAACAAGATCAACTTTGCCAAAGAGCTGAGCTTCAGAGAGACGCTGGCCTGCTCTGACATCCAGGACATCGTCGACCGCCTCAAACTGAAGGTAACTCACTGAGGAATGGACAGGAGCTTGTCCTTACCAGCATTTGATTAGTTTGAATAGTGCGAAAACACTCATGAAGTATGACACTTTTTGTGTTATAAGAAGCTGCTCTGTACATTAACTGTTTATGGGGGAAACTGTTTACTTATTATCGATTGATTTTTCATAAAAAAGTCTCAGCTCTTAGCAATCACATCAGGATTTTCTGGTAAAACTCACCGAGCTGCTTATCACATTGAACAATGTAACAATAATGAATACGATAACTCCAGCATCATGAAAGTTATAAGTTTATTTTTCTTTGATTTGCAGATTTGGGTTTGTGTTGCAAATTTAAAATGATATTATGCTCTCCACTTTAGGCAGTTTCAAAGATCCGAGAGTTCATTCTTCAGAAGATCTACTCCTTCAGGAAACCTATGACGAACTACCAGATCCCACAGAACACTTTGCTGAAATACAGGTGTGAACTGCCATGCTTTATTTTTTTATAATCACACTATATTTACAAGTGTAATCCTTCTTTTTCTTGGAACAAAAACAAAGAAACCTTTTTGCTTTCCTTTGTTTTTCTGCAGATTTTTTTATCAGTTCCTTTTGGCTAATGAGAGGACGGTTGCCAAGGAGATCAGAGACGAATATGTGGACACTATGAGCAAGATTTATTACAGTTACTTCAAATCATACAGCGGCAGGCTGCTGAAAGTGCAGGTCAGTGGATCCACATTTAAAACAGGTGTTTTCACCAGGTGTTCAGTCCAAGCCTGTGGATGGTTCTTTTTTTGCTAATTTTATGTTTTAATTTAGAGGATTTCATCACATTTCTTTGTGAACTGATGTTTCTCTGCCTTGCAGTATGAAGAGGTAGCAGACAAAGATGACCTGATGGGGGTGGAAGACACAGCCAAGAAAGATATCCTTTAAAAACACATTTTCTTCTCTACAATTCATATCTGATTTTCTGGCGAAGGATTGTATTCCCAAGAGTAATATGATGTTTAAATGGGACTTGTGAGGCAGACCTGTATGCTGTATCATGTCAAAGGACACTTAGGAATAATCTCTACTTCTTATGTTTATATTAAAGTGAATGGCACACGTTATATATTGCCCTGTAAAAAAAATTGACATTATTTTTAGTACAGATGAGGAGTGAAATAGCTGCAGAAAAAGGTTAGAGATGATTGATTTTAGGGCCGTTAGGATCACAGTTAAATTAGCTGCAGTTTAAACAAGCCAACAGAAAAAAACAAAGTCAAGCTGAATAAAAGAAACACTCTTTGACTCAAAGCTGCAGGTTTCTTCTCCAAGCCGTCTTTAAAGAGCAGAAACACTATCTTCACTCTGGGCCAGAGGGGGGCCATACTGAGCCCAGCTGAGCTGGAGGGGCCCATCCTGGTTCCACACACGGCTCAGAGAGGAGACAGCAGGGTAAGAGCTGACGCATTTCAAAATGACAACAGGCACATACCAAAGTTCTTATCTTACATAATCATGAGCATAAACTTCTTGTAAAACTGTAATGATAAAATATTAAAGCCATGCTGTAGTCTGTTAAGGCAAAGAACAAGTAATGTCAGCCTACTTATTTTCTTTCAAAGTTTGAGAATACAAATATCCTGGTGGGTAATGATCAATATTCTGTATCTTTTAGTACCCGTATGAAACACTGTTCCGCAGTCAGCACTACGCCCTGCTGGACAACGGCTGCAGAGAATTCCTCTTCCTGTCTGACTTCTTTATGGTGACTGGAAACTCTGCTCTCGACCTCTTCAACAGCATTATGGGAAAAACTCTCAGCATGTTCCTGGTATGAATCCTCCATCCTGTAAATGTTGCAGTTTTTAACGTCCCACAAACAATTCCACTCGGTGTGCGTTCGTTTATGTGGCACAAAGTCGCGTCTTGAAAAGTTTAGAAATCAAGTCCTGAGTTAACCTTCATCTGAGCAGACTGGGAGATGTAGCTGACTCCACAGAAACAGATAACAGCCCCAATCTGGCAAAAAATAATGTGCAATCAGCTAGAAATTCTGGAGATGACTTTTTAAAGCAGCTGTTTGGTCTGTTGTGAGTTTTTGTGTGACGCTGTTTCCTGCAGAAGAGTATGTCCACCTACGTGTCGGACTGCTACGACAGCATCGCCGTCTTCCTGTGCATCCACATCGTCCTCAGGTTCAGGGCCATCACAGCAAAGAGGACCATCCCCGCTCTCGACAAGTCAGTTTCTCTCTGACACATTGCTTCTCTTCCATCTCAGCCATTTGCCAATTGCAGCAGAGACCCAGTTTGCCCAATTTGGGACACTTTTTTCATTCATTCACAGTTATCGATATTTTATTCATATCAGCATCAATTATTGTTTGCTTTTGATTTGAAATTCAACCGAAATCATCACGAATCAAAACTAAAGTTTGAGGTGACGGCATCACTGTGTGCTCTCAGGTACTGGGAGGCTGTGTTGGAGCTGCTGTGGCCCAGATTCGAACTAATCCTGGAGATGAACATCCACAGCATCAGAAACACGGACCCTCAGAAACTGGGAGTGCTGGACACCCGCCCACACTACGTACGCGAACACACACACACACATAAACATGGTGAACAGCTTTTTGTCGCACATGCATACTGAGCACGTTTGCTACTTCAGATCACTCGCCGTTACGCTGAGTTCTCCTCAGCCATCGTCAGCATCAACCAGACGTTCCCCAACGAGCGGACCAATGCTCTGCTGGGACAGCTGCAGGTAGCAAGCGCATGCACACACAATGCACAGACTCCTTTTTACTTCTGTAAAAAAAAAAAAACATGGTTACTTTAGCGGACTTAAAATGATAGTGAACTGAAAAAAATGGTTTTGGTTCACTCAATCGTTGATTAGATTTTCTGATTCTCTGAAAGGAGTTTGATCGAGATGCACTGCAGTTACCTGTTTTTGTTCCTCATTTAACTGAATGTGATGTCACATCTGTTTCCAGGTTGAGGTAGAAAACTTTGTGCTGAAGATGGCTGCAGAGTTTCCTTCCAGAAGAGACCAGCTCATCTTCCTCATCAACAACTATGACATGATGCTCAGCGTCCTCATGGTGAGACGCACACATCTGTGTATGTGATTACGGTTAGACAAGGCAAGCGCAGAACTGCACAGGCCCTGAAAGATGCCACAAACTCCTGTGAAATGTTTGTGATTTGTGTTGTTGCTTTGATTTTATGTGCTGCTTATTTTTCACGTTTGTCCAGGAGAGGGCGGCAGATGACAGTAAAGAGGTGGAAGGTTTCCAGCAGCTGCTTCTGGCCAGAACACAGGTTCATAGATCATAATTATCATTTTAAAGTATATTCCATTCAGATTTCACAGGTATTTTTGTGCCGTTTTAGCATACATTAAATAACAGTAATAATTTAGTGTTTTTTGGCCCACTTAACATTTTTCAAAATGTTAGAATTCTTTTGACAACAATATAGGACATCACAGCAGTGACATGTACAGTGTGAATGACCTCAGAAATTATTCAAGTGGAAATGGTGTTTCTACTCTTTTGAAATGGGCAGGGGTCACATGACCCTCTGGCCAATCAGCGCCCGGCAATCTGCCGTCGGCCCAGCTTATGGAACCCCTACTGAATGGGTGCTAAAGTTATAGCTGTTTAGCGGGGCCAACCCCCAGTGGAAATGCAAACATACAGAGTATAGATGTGCCGTGTTGAGTAGGTACAAGTGGAAAATACATATTCATGTGAGTTTTTAGCAGAAAACTCTGGTTACCTCTTTTCAGGAGTTTATCGAGGAGATTCTGTCGCCCCCTTTTGGAGGGATGATCGCTTTTGTGAAGGAGGCCGAGGCACTGATGGAGAAAGGCCAGCTCGATCGACTAAAGAATGAGGAAGGTAATAAAAAATGTTCATCACCTATAATGAGTGATGACAGATAAATAAATGAGTGGTAAAAGCTGCAGGCCCCACCCGACACCTTCCAGTTGTGGCTGTACAGTACATCCCCCTGAGTGTGGGGGCTTGTATGGGAAATTATTTAAAAGCTACCTCCTGGGTGGGATATATAGATCCAAAAAGTTTTGGATCTCCTGAAGTGACTCAGAGATCGAATATCTACTTTTTATGAGGAGTCCAAATCGTATGTATAAATAAATCCTCCTGTATGTTAAATCCTGCTTATTGTTGAAAAAAGTGAGCGGCCAGAAAACTTTCCATTCGGAAATGGCTTTAAGAACTAAAAACATGCCTGAAGCAGTTCAGTTTTTCACTCCAGTCAGAACCAGTGCATTGTCTCCAGATTTTTAGATTTTATGTGTAACTTGCTGAAAATTGCCTCCTATTTTACCAATATTTGATGTCTGATATCACAGAACTTCAGACCTTTAACTTCTGGTTTCCCCACTTTGGACATAAACTGAACATATAGATTTCTTTCATTTCACTGTTAGGTTTTGTTTTACTGAGTTACTGGAGTCTTCTTTCATAAGTTTTCATCCATTCATTCAGTTTCGTTTCTCCTTTGTCTTTCCAGTCCTGTAAAATCACCCCCGTGGCTTCACACATCCTTTTTTAGTCATGTCGCCCTGATTGTCACATTTACCACAACCAAGGCTATTGGTCTCATATGAAAAAGCCTCGAGGAAATGGCTAAAAGTTTCAAATAATGCCTTTTTGTGTACAGCTCGAATCACTCAGCTAGTTCGGGGGTTTTCCAGTACGTGGAAACAGTCTGTTGAGTCGATGAGTCAAGATGTCATGAGGTCTTTCACGAACTTCAAGAATGGAACCAGCATCATACAGGTGAGCCTGCTGGCAGGTGGACACCTAACGCCGGCCTCCTCTAGTGTTGCTTTACCTCAGCTGTGTCACTTCTGCCCCACCAGAGCAGAATGTTCAATGAACCCATTCAGTGCTACTGTTTTTAAGAATCTCTATCATTATTCTAACTAAAACAAATAGATGGGAAAAGAAAAAGCTGCAAAATAACTAAGAATCACCACAGGGATGTAAAATGACTACCAAAGATACAAATGTGGAGAGATCGAGTTTGAAATAAAAGGCATGCTGGTGTGCAAAATGCAGGCAGAGGGACATAGAAAATGTTTGCACAGCCATTGGACACAAAAGGTTTATATGTTTCTGCAGAACCAGCTTCAGTTTTTCAGTTTTTAATGAAAACTCATACTTACTGCATCCTGGTACCTGTTTTTAGGGGAAAAGTAGATCTTTAGGCCAAATCTGAACCACCCACCATTCTAATGTGGAGGAAATGCATGCTAGACAGTCATGTTGTCTCGCTCTTTCCCCTTGTTTAGTTTTTTTAATCTTTTATTCCCCCCACCCCCTGTTCTGCAGGGCGCCCTAACCCAACTGATCCAGTACTATCATGGTTTCCACAAGGTCCTCAACCAGCCAACGTTCCGCAGCCTGGCTGTCCGCTCCGAGCTCATCAACCTACACCACCTCATGGTGGAAGTCAAAAAGCACAAACCCAACTTCTAACGGGGCGCCTCGCTCAAAGCGGTCAGGGAGATTCTAAACTGAAACCCGGGGGTGATTCTTCCCCTCAGCTCGCTCCTCATCATGCTTTCCAAGCCACTCGGCTTTAACGAGACTGGCATCTTTACCCCCGATGCTGAATGAGCCACATAATTGGTTAGTGAGGAGGTGTTTTTCCCCTCACAATCCGAGTGTTCATCATTTTTTACTTTCAGCACTCCTAAAAGAAACCACAACAGGCACTTTGTTATTAGTGACATTTAGATTTTTTCCGATTCACTGATATAATAGCTAAGAGTAGGAGCTACTGTAGAGCAACAAGACTCATCATTCCAAGATAAACTGTTAATGATACTTCAGTCTTTAACTAAATCTGGGGTCTTAATTATAGATATAATCAAATCTAAACAGTAGTGTTTGTTTTTTTGTTGCATAACTTATTAAAAACCCATCACAGGTGCTTCTGCCTATCGGAAACTTTAAAGTGCAGTCCTAAAACCACTGAACTGGAAGGACTCGTCTTTTGTCTATGTTGTGTGTTTAAACTATGATTTTTGTTGTTGTTGAACAGCTGCTTAGGAATTTGTTAGCTAAAATTCTGAATTGAGCTTTTTTATTTGGGGGGGGATGTGTGGTGTCTCTTTGGAAACAACAAGTTCATAGTTTTGCTGTTTTCTTTCAGCCAGATCAAACGCAGATGTACTCATGTGATTTATAACTGCTCTATTGAGATGTTACACAATCAACTCAGCAGAGGTGAATTTACAGACCATTACAGGTGATTTTCTTCCTCACTAAATCAAACCAACAATAAAGGACACTGTCTTCACTTCAGCCTTGCTTCCTCTCTGTTCTGAGGTCTAAACTCTGCAAATCTGTTTCCTGATAAGTATTCATAATAAAAATGCTGTTCACCTTAGTTTTTACGGAACTGGGGGGTTTGTGAGGATCATCCGTATTTAGTGCTTAAATGAAAATCAGGGTCAGCAGGAGCGTGTTTTATTCTTTTCTAAACAGCCGAGGCTTTTGGCACAGAGATAACGGATGATATGAGACATATGTGGAATTTTGTGTTTGAATCAGGATTTGTTGACTTAAGAAAATGGATGGCCCTGCCTAAGATGACCTCCCTCGCTGTGACAAAAGTCAAAGAAGGAGTATTTCTTTACGTTGTGTGCCTTTGCTCTTTTGTCCTACTGTTCTGGAGTTCACTGTGTCGATTTTAAGGACGAACAATGAAAATACAACACAGTTGTTTGCTTTTATTTTTATTTTTGGATTTTTCTTGCATATCCTGGATAACTGAATAATAAATAGCAACATAAGCTCAAATTTTCAAAGCATACATTTGTTATAAAGGATAATAGTGATCATTTTTAGAAATGCAACAAGCATTCAAAACATTTTTTTCATTAAATTTCGTTTAACCATGAGAGGTAATCTTTGTCACAACAGCACGGTGTGTCTACAGACAATGTGAAATTTGACACTCTGAGTCTGTGTGAAACTTCTTTGTCTGTGTTTTGGTTTTAGATATGAGGATAAATTTCCCTCAGATCTAAAACTAAAAGCCAGATATTGGATGGAGCTTCTGAGGACCTTCACACTGACAAAAAGTCAAATTTCAGGGTGCTTCTAAACACAGCTTGCCATTTCCCATTTGATTGGATGTTCAGACTGTTATATTTGATGTTAACCATTTTGTAAATACATCATTGACAATTACATCTAATGTCAAGCAAGACTGATTATATATTTTTCATGAGAAGTGCCCACAACCATTCAAACTAACTACCAGCTGATGGATAACCAAGCAGGTACACTCGTGTTGACTGAAAAAGAACAAGAAGTCAGCCATTTATATGTCAAGATGCTACTACTGGACAAGAAAAGCTTTTCTAATGCTTAATATATCAATGAGAAGCCATCACCAAGAACAACTTTTGGTTTGCTAATCTGTGAAAACACCATTGGCTTTTTAGAGAAAAAGCTGAAGCACATCTGCCCTAAAATTCACTTCGAAACCACCGATAGAGAATTTGCCGCTGCCAACTTATCGTATAAGATCGAAGTTCACCGCAAACATGTTTAATTCAGTACAATGAAGAAGTGACAAAAACATGGCCGTTGTCGAAAATCTTTTCATTACTATTACGTCATACGTTTCGCGGAGCAGATATTAAAACAAGGCTTTTCTTTATTTCTAGGCTCTCGAGTATTCAAGCGTGTTCAGTCTGCAGCAAAAAAAAATGCTAGTCAGCAGTTTCCCATCAATATCAGTCATGTGCTGCAGCTTTTTAACAAAGCATGGATTCTAAAATGAATTAAAGACCTAAGACTATGTCACCGTGGGGTGTTTTCCACAACAGGCAATTCAAATGGTGTTTAAGTGATCTACAAAAGGATTTGTCAGGATAAAGACCCACACACAATAAATGGATGTTTTCATATAAATCCTCGAGTTGCTGGTATTAGTGATCTGGGTTAACATCTGTAGTCTGTTTTTATTTTTTACGGAGGAAACTGCTTCAGAGAAGATGAAGAATTTGGAAATTTGAAACAAGAAAAGACAAGATAAGTAGAGCTGAGTAGCTGCTTTTGGCAGCGGCATCTGAAAAGACATCAACGTGCGGACAAAAAGTTAGAAACAATGATTCTCTTCACCTGAATCTTCTTGAGCTTTGATAACACAGAACCCTTCAAAAGTGATAAACTGAAAACATCAGATTTAGCATTGGAATCTTATAATATAAAAACTACTGAGAGGCTCCCGTCTGCTTTTGTCTTCAAGATGATGGTTAATATCAAATCAAACTGTCTGTAAAGGGGATAAATACCTCCTCCACAATAGCGTAGTTCTATAAATGACTCTCACCTGTTAGTTCATCTATCCGCTTTTGGTGGACTTCAAAAGAGGAGGATTTTTCTGTGGAGATGATTAATTACATGCAATTATGAGGCAAGTCACAGAAAAAGACTTGTGTAAACAAATTATACATGAAAATATACATGACAAAATGTGCAAATATCTGATTTGAAGACATTTTTCTTAATCAGATGCTCCTCTTTGACTGTAAAGGGATTTTTGCTTCGTTTAAAGTTTTTTTTTTGCTTGCTCCAACCGCTTGTCTTTCTGACAAGTGCAACTTCTACACTCAGTGTGTAGTGAGTCTTCGATCTGTACCATTCCTGACAGTGAACTGTGACTTACATATTTTGATGTTAAAGTCTGATCTGCTGGTTTTAATGATATCATGTGTAATGTGAGCATTTGTGGAATCATATTCCACAACATGCTTGTCTTAAAAGGAAATATTATGCTTTATTTCGATATTCAAATTTTGAATGTATTCATACTGTACAAGGGGGCCCGAAATTAAACGACTTTGAATAAATCCCATTCTTATTTTATTTGTTTTCAGTTGTTAATAATTAATGGTTGTTCTGTAATTGTTAACGACAAATATAAAAGTTGCATTCAGGCTAGCCTCTCACCTCTCATGTAGAGCTGCACGGTGCTCACAGCGAGGCCGTGTTCGTCTAAGACCTTGTATGTTCCCTCATCTGAGCCCTGCAGCTGCTTTATCTTTAACTTTTCCTGACGTGGGTGTTTCTCCAGACGCTGGCTGTTTTTATCCCCCCTCATCCACAGGTCTGACCACTCTGAGCTGTTCCTGTGGAGCATAAAAAGAAGGAGTTGAAACTTCTGAGAAGCAGACTCTGTGAAAGGGATCAAACTCACTGGACCATAATGAGCAAAGTGTACAGTTGCAGCCTCACTTCTGAAAGTGGAATGAACCTAAGTGTTCAAAAATAGAAGACCTTCACCTCTTAATCAGCCCACTAACACAAGCAGACATTTTGCAACTCCCATCTTTCACATTGTTTTACAAAACAAGATTGATGTCTTTTCTCACCAGGCTAGTGATCGTGTACTTTTGTCCACAAAAGAAAAAACAGAAGATAGAAAAAAACAGGACGCTCCCCATAGAAGTGTCAGAGTGCATTTAAAGTATTTTCCTACTCAAAACAATACAGAAAAACAGGAAATTTGTTTGCGGATCAACAGTCGCACTTTCGAGGTCGAAGCCCACAAAATGTAACAAAATCACCAACTTCCCCTTAGACCCTGACACGATAACAGCTTTTTCATTTACTTGCGGCTACCTCTGCGTTCTGCACACCAACAACACAACTGTCACATCCGTGCGCGGTATTTTCAATACTTAACGCCATGTAAATCAGAGTTATGAGCTGTCTTTAACTCTCTGTGACTCAGGGCAACATCTGAACCCATGGGCGTCACCATGGAAACTTTAAGCCCCGGCTCGGGGATATTTGGCTATCAACAGCCTCTCTGAGTTCTGCTCTATCAACATTATTAGATCCAGCTTCAACTCTTTGGATGAATGCATTTATTGATGCCTCTTTTTCTTCCAACTGAGCAAGAACGATTCCCTGACTGGCCACTTCTGAGGAAAGTATAGATGAACAACGAAACCACCTGCTGACCCCTCATATCTAAAACCAGACAAGGAGGGAGGCACTGGAGGATTTGGTTTGCACAAGCTTTGATTATTACAATTGCATCACCGTGTGCGCTGCTCAAACAAAAGAAAACAAACACCTCCCTGCCTCCCACTTCTCAAGTAATTACAGCGCAAGTCCCAGCAGACATGTAGGTTTAACTCTAAAACCAGACAAAGTTCTGCCGTGTTTCAGTTTAGTTTTTTTTTTAAGTCCACACCCTGTTTCTATTCAGTCTATCTTTTAGCAAACAGAGTTACAACTTCAGCAAGAAAAGGGTAAAAGTGTTTGGAAGCAGTTTGTGTAGGAAGAAGTTGATTTTTCCAGCACTGTGTGGCATTATTTGCTGCTCACCTGCCCTGGAAGACCACTCTAAAGGAGCTTGGGCTATGGAGCTCCAATTCCAACTCTTCCCCATGATGACGGGAATACTGGGACTTGTGGTCTGAAAGGGAAGTCAAAAGCATGTGTTCCAATATGAAAATATTAAGGAAAAACATCAAAATCAAGAGCCTTCGCTAAAAAAGATCACGGTAGTGAAAAAATAAACTAAAATTATATTTGACATTATAATGGACTGAAATGAATGTGAGCATTCAAAGACGAAGTGGTTAATGACAGAAGAAATAACACAAAGATACTGTGACTCACCGGTCACAAAAAGCTTGACACCATGAATAAAGAGCCGTTCTTTTCTGGACATCACCCCCTCCACCACCACAAAGCTCTCGTATTTTCCCGTGTCTTCAATCTGGACATCATTGATGATCAGAGAACAGTCTCCAGACTCCAGTTTCTCCTGAGGCACCTCCAGCCGGCCCATGAACCTCCCTGCCTGCCACCTCTCCTCTCCCCTCTGTTCCAGTATGGTTTTCGGGGGAGCCACCCACTGGATGTGGCAGGCAGAAGAAGCCACCTCTCCCAGGTTCGACTTCCAGCTGCAGGGAAGGACGACCTGGTTCCCAACTTTGGACATGATGGACTGAGAGGGGGCGGCGGAGGACAGAGGAGAGGGTTCTGAAAGAAGGAAGCATTCAGAGGAAATGTTTTTTCCTTTACAGCAGGTAACACCCATCTTCTTACATTTAGGTCTATATCTTTACCAGATGCTTTTCGTCATAGCAACTTACAAGAAAACAGAACTGTTTCTTAACTTTATAAATCATATTAACTTTAAAGGCAATTAAAGTTAAAAGTTTGATCTCTTTCTGTTGTGTTTTTCCTTTTCAAAATCATTTACCTTTTTTCATTTTTCAAGTTGTTTGTTTTCATTATCTTATTTTTTCTAACAACTGTTTTTTATTCGTATAAACAGGCAGGGAAATAAAGATGGGTTCCATGGAAACATGGAAACAGCAAACAAATTTAAAATAAGAAGAAAAACAAAAGCCAGTCAACTCCCTGTCCTGAATGAAAGATTTTCCTGTCATGTACACGCAATACACCTTATTTAATTTTATTTTCAAAAGGAGTATTTACTGTAGTTTCAAACTACTTAATGTAGCATTTCAGTTGTATTTGAATGTTTTACATATAATTAACAGTAGCACTGTTTTCCTAGAGACTTGGAAAAAAAAACCTAAGTCCAGCAGCAAGTCACAAGCAGATGCTCACCAACTAGATTTCCAGTCAGGAAACACTTTAGTAGTATGAAAAACCTGAAATACATAAGAGAAGAACACTTTATTAGAGTACAAGAGATTGCAAAATATATGACACAACGACCCTGATCCACCTATGAGGACATTTGGCCAAGGACACAAGAATAAAAAGGCAGCCCAAACTATGTTTCCAAATGTCTTCTTACGTTTTAGTGAATTTTAAAGTTACTAGTCATCCATAAAAACTTGGGATTCTTTCTTTTATTTCAGCCAAATCCTCATGTATAATCAGGTCTTTTTTCAATCCAACCAGATTTCTGGAAGCTATTTAAAAATTCTGAACTGTAAAACATTCATGTCTTATTAAATAGTAACTCAGATCCGTTTTTAAATGTTTTACCATTGTTAATTTGTGATCATTTCAATTGACAGCCAATTAGGACAAGTGAAACTGACTGCTTCTGATAGGTTTAGATTTCAGGAGTGTTTTCCACGAAAACGAAACCAGCGGTTGCCTGCGTGTCCCTGCAGACCTGCTGCACAAACACGGGCTGCCAGCTAAACTCCGCTAAATGTGTCTCACTCCTTTTTATTTTATTAAAAATAAAACAAAATAAAAAAAAGGGGTATTTAATATTATCTGTTGTTGCCACGTGAAAGACACCGGAACCAAACAGACCTGGAGATTTAAAACTAAAATGATATGTTAATTTGTTGATTTTTGGAAGTAAAGAGTCTTGTCTTACCAAAATCGCATTTTAGTTCGTTTCATGGCGTTAACTTCGTGGAAACTCAGTTCAATCGTCTTCTCTGTCCTCCGCCGTGGTGAAGGATGTCTTTGTTTACAATCAGAATGCAGACGCAACTTTAAGAGGAGTCCTGTAAGTTTCGATTTCCGGTATGCATTTCAAAATAAAACTGCTAACGTTAATGCGCCAATATTTTTAAACTTCCAGCTCGTTTCAATGCTGTAAAACATTTTTTCACTCGTTTGCTTCAGTGTTTTACAATAACGATCACCATAAACATGTTTACACTGAATATTAAGGCTCCTCAATTAATTTAATGTTATTCGTCTTATAATGATTCATCATCAATTGTACAGACCAAATAAAACACCTATACGGAATTACATCAGTCTTATTTTTTGTTTTTAATTGCCAAGGTTCTACATTAGTGTCACTTGTAATTTTGTTTTTTGATTAAAAAGATTGAAGCACAGTAGACGAAGAATTCAAACGAGATGATAGAAGAACTTCGTTTTATTTTTAAAAAACCCCGGTGTTCCGCGTGGTTAAATATGTTTTTATGACCCATCTGTGCGGAATCGAAACCTATCCTTTGCGGTTAGGTGGATTCACATGAAGCCAAATCAGCAGAGCGGGTGAGAGAGTCGTAAATCTGCTGAGTGAAGCCCATTATCAGTGGAAAATATTCAGCCTTCCTTTTTCTGACATGTTGGTGGTCTGCTGTTCTCTGAAAAACACAAGTCCCCCCTCACCTCCTCCCTCTGAAATAAGTTGCGTTATGAGCGCGGCCGTGCGCACTGCAGCCAGTCCGCGCAAACTGTCAGGTTATGGCAGCTGTCCCCTGGATCCTGTCGTTCCTTTGTAAGTTACTCACTTTTCATTCTTTGGCTAACGCAAATTGCTGGCAGGGCTTCAAACACTCGCTCCGGTTTTAAAGGGTGCTTTGCGCATTTCTTTTTTTTTTAATCTCACCAATATCTTGTGGTTGTGGGGAGCGCATCAAACTGAGGAGGAGCAGGTGGGACCACAAGATGAATCCACCAGATATAAAGTTTAAAACTGAAACGTAAGGCTCCGGCTGAGTGCATCTGTATGCAGCTTCACCTGAACACTTATCAGTCTGAATTCTATCTGAATTCTCTCTATGCTAAGTACACTTTTTTTCTTCTAAAGCTTCCTGCAAAGTATGAGCACGTTCACAGAAAACTTGTAATAACTTTATCTTTATTGACCACCTCCTTTTGTATTACAAAGATAATACATTTTTCCACCAGAGACTCAAAGTCTGATCAAAATGACAAAGCCTGGCTCTGTGTGCATTGATCTGGGGTCACTTAAGTCTCTCCCAGTTATTGTGAAGCAGAGCTGAAACAAAAGGGTGTGTTCAGTCCCAGGTGTATTCAAATCTGCTGCAACACATTGTGGTATAAAAGGTCATCGCAGCAGATTAGACTTAGTGACCCAAATAAGACATTATTTGTTGCCCTGCATCACTGGTCATCTTTGAGAGGATTAACAGTTCCTGCTGGTAATATATTTTCTCATTTGCATAACTAATTATAGACACCACTATAGACAAGTCACCGACATCTGCAGAAAGTCTGCGACTGGATGGTCTGGGATTTTTTTAATTTATTTTCAGTATGTGCTTACAGCTAACAGATTTGTCATTGTGTCATCTCATCTTTTTGATTAACATTACCACAATTTTGACGTATATCTGACTAGATTCACTGCTGTCTGGGGTTTCCTGTCTGATGTTCTGCTCCTGATGAGCATGATTTTGACATGTCCCCACTCCTTAGGTGCTGCGGGATGGCAGCTTTCATCCCCGTCACCTGTTTTCCACCTAGCTAAGGTGGTCCCGGTGGGTCAAAATGTCACCCTGCACTGTAACCTAACACCCAGCATAGAGATCACCTGGTACCATCTGCACACAGACCTGCTACTGCCTCTGATCACAGTTAGGTCTAGTGAACTAAAAGGAGGAGACGCGGCCTCCTTTCACACTGAAAAGAAGAATCGTGTCAGCTGGACACTGGACCGAGAGAGCCGTAGGGTCAGTCTGGAGATTGTGGCATTGGAGGAGGACGATTCTGGGATGTATTTCTGCGCTGAGCAGGATGGATCAAGGGTGCAATTTAGCAGAGGAATTCACCTGAGAGTGAATGGTAAGGGCATATTTATTGTCTGTCTATATATAAATATATAAACAAGAAATGTCATAAATGCCACTCAGATTTACAGTTTTTATTTATAATGTTTGTTTTTAGAAATACATTTTTTCTTTATGCAAATCCCTATTTGCATTGTTTATGTGGACCAGCTGAAAATGAAAATTGAGACTATTTTTGAAGTTGTTTCATTATAAGGGGAAGTGGATTTTCACATCTACAGATTTTCATAAGACATTAAGAATTTGGTTAAATATCCAAAGACTATTCAATTTTAATGACTTTTTTCTTTCATTTTTTGTCCTCAGGAGTTGGCGGACAGTTCACAGACGACAGAAAGGGGCAGCCATGTTGGAATCTGGGCATCTGTGTTGTTCCAGCTTTACTGGCCTTCTGCTTTGCCATCGTGATTGGATTCTATCAGTGCTCAGGTAGGGGGCTTTTTTTGTCTCTGTCCTGACACTAGTTTTCTTCCGTCTAATATATCTGTTCATTTGGATAAGCTCAAACAGTTTTTCTTCATAACACCACTTTTAGCTAAAGGAAAACTTTATACATAGATACATTTGGCTATATTTTAGATTAAGGTTCACAATTTTTTACTGTAAGTGAGCATTGTGAACCTGTGGTGAGGGTCCTTTAAGAAAAGGAGCATTTTTATTCACCAGTTTCCTGGAGTTTCCTCTTTCTACATTCTTTCATTGCCATCTTTTGGCATGTACAGGAATTGCAATGCTGGTCTCAACTTAAAACACAGTGATGAGTTCAACTTAAGAGTGACATATCTTTAAAGAAAATTTGCTTTTTGAATAAGAGATTTTACACATAATACTTCTAAGCATATGGAGTCACATATGACCCCATTTAATTTTTGGGACAATTACGAACAATAAAAGATAATAAGATGTTATAGAGTCAAACACTAGAGTAATTTAACACTGCTAAGATCTATGGAGCCCATTTTATTGCATTTCCCTGTGGTTACAGATCTTTGAACATACAAGAAAAATGGTTAAATCACATTCAAAACAAAGAAGAACAGAAAAATGCTCCGAAAAAATGTCAGGAAAATGTCATCATACCTCAAAGAAACCTTTTTACTCCAAAGACGCAATGAAAAACAATCAATTCATGTAACTTTCTTTTCAAATCTGTTTGATATATATGTTTCAATTCTTAGTAATTAATTCAGCCATATGTCTAATAAGGACTATACATCTCTGCATAATGAAAGATCTCTCTTAAGATTTGGATGATAAATCAGAGAATATCACAAGATGGCAGCGCGTCAGACTTCTTCATGTAATTTAAAGCTCTTCAGCTTTCTCTTGCCACTCTCACATCTGGCTTAATTGCATCCATCCATAACACAGGACACCGCGCTTGCCAGGCAAAATCACACAAAGTCCAGCTAAATGCAGATAAAGGAACAGAATGTCGGCCGAAAGCAAATCAAAGTCTAAGTCTAAGGTCCTAATCTCACAAACTCAGATCTCTTAAAGAGAAGTTAGAAATATTTCTGGGGATGTTTTTGTTGGGAGATGTTTGGCAATCACCCCTGGAATTTGGCTCAGAGCTGCTTCAGCAGCAGCCCGTACGGACGGATGGAGTCCTGCACGATGACCTTTGACTGGATGTCATTGGTGCCGTCGGGGATGTAGACCAACCAGACGTCGTCTCTCTGACACTTCGTCCTCTTCTCTGGGTTTATGCGGTTCTGAAGAAGCACTTTGTACCTCTTCCCATCCACCTTGGATCGGAAAGTCTTGCAGTACTTCTCTGCCATCTTTATGTCCGGTGTGGAGTACACCCCCCTGCCTCTTGTATTCTCGTTGATCAGAGAGGCAGCACCGGCCTCCAGGAATTGGGGCTCATCACCTGGGTTCCCCTGATGGCCGAGGATGACGCCGGAGGAGCCGTCCATGTTGGATCCGTGGTAGGAAACGGGCCAGGCATCGCTTCCCGTCCCAAGCCAGTCGTCCCCGCCGTCATACTTCTTAATGACCCGAATGGCCAGCCGGTTCCACCCACAGGGGCGGTAATATCGCTCGTTGCCACGCATGAACTTCGTTTCGCCATCCTGGAACCCGGCAAATCTCAGTTAAAAGAAGATCTTTTTAAAACCGACATCTACTGCTCTAATCTGCGGGAAGTCCCACCCAGTTTATTAAAACCTGCAGGGTTCAGAGTTCAGCTATTTTTCGCAATTTTTCTGAGGGTGAACCTTTAATTTAAGGCTGAAGCTTTTCTCATATTAATATCAAATTATCTGTCTAATTCACTCTTTCTAGAATCTCTTTTGGGTTGTTTACTTCTTGTTTCATTTAGATACATTTTCTTTAGCTTCTTTTGGTCTTTTTTATTCCTCCTTAAATATGCTCTAATAAGAGAACACAATGACTTCAAACCTAATTATCTCCATGTGGACACGGCTGTGTCTTTAAACGCAGGACATGGGTGCCTCTGTGTCAGTCAGTCATTAAACATGCCTGATCTGTTATGTCAGACCTGTGTCACGTGATCTGAGCTTTAACCAAATAAACAGGACTCCCACTCACCTTTATGTTGGTAAAGTCATAGTTGTACTCCGGGTGGAAAAAGTCCTCCAAATTGATTTTAACTGTGACTTTAGAATTCACGGCAGATTCTCCGGTCAGTGCGGGCGGGGAGTTGTACATGTCTTTGTCGTCCAGTTCCTGCAGGGATAAAGATTCCAGACCGGGGTTTTCGGGCTGGTATTCTAACTGTTTCAGCCCCTCTTGCTTAAAAAACTCCCTGAGGGCCACGATGTTGATAAAGTCCTGTGGCGTGAGGTGGACTGATCCAGTTGTCGACTCGACGCAACAGCCAACAAGAGCAGATAAGGCCTCTAAACACAGCTTAGTGTCTGGCATGGTGCTGAGAGGTAGTAAAAGGCAGGGCAGAATGGAATGATCTTCTCCTCAAAAGAAGAATTATCTTCTCCTCTTTCCTGGGTGCGCTGAGGTGGATTCTTCTTATGGAAAAGGGAGAAAGGAAAAGTCGAGTTTGTGTCTAACCCTGTCCTCGTCTAGTTTCACTCCTTCCTTTCACTTTCACATTAGTCCTGCTCCTTCCTGTAAATCAGACCCTGGTAAAGAAAGGGGAGGGGTGAGCTCTGGCTCAGAATAACTTTCATTCTACACCACGGCTTTAAAAAGATTTGATCTAGTCTCTCCTCAGTTTTCCTAAAGGCTTGATTAAACCATCAATAACATGCAACACAGCCAGCATTAAAACCCACTGCTAGAAACTACTAAACTGATGTTTAAAATCGAGTGTGAGATACTGTAAACCTTAGAACAAACAAGTATTTCAGAAACACATAAGATTAAGTGTTGAGACTATGTTTTACAGTGTGATAAATTATCCATATGATTAGCAAATTAGTAGATAAGAGTATATTTCTATTTCTATTATATTTCCAAGTTTCTTAATGAATAGAAAATATCCAAAACCCCAAATAAAACTTCCCGGGATCACCCCAACTGTAAGGGATGTGCACATACAGCTCTATAGATGGTCCAAAAGCAAAGGAACTGTAGATTTACGAGAAAAAGTTCACCCCCTTTGAACCACTAAGCCTCTGAAAAACAAATAGCAGCAACAGTGCCATCATGTGTTTGGTGATGGTCACGCCTACATTTGTTTGTTCGGTTTATTTGCCAATTTGTCTGCCAAGTCACGACATTTCAGAATTCATTAGGGTTTGTGGAAAAGGCCATAAAACATGGTACATTTAATGTGGATTTCCACATTTTGACCTGAAACCGAGAAATCAGATGCTTAATTGGTCAAATAGTTGCTTATTTCTTTCCTTTTTTGCATATTAGAAGAATGTTTTTAAGAGTTCTCCTTAAGTTATATCTCAACAGCTGCAGAGGAACAGGCTTTGATCACTCCAGGGAGAGAAGAAAATGTGTTCTCTTCTGCCAAGGGCTTCTGAAAATTCCATTTGCTGTTGTCTTAGAGTTGCATGTTAACCACAGAACCAGATAAGGTCACCCTTTGACTCAGACGCTCTCTGTTTGTTAGGCAAACCGGTTCTTAACTGCTGTGATCCGGAGCAACGGGATGCCAGCCTGAAAGTCGCAGAGGTGAGTCAAGATTTTCACTTCCAAAATCCCTGAATCATTTCCACAAAAGAACAAAGGGAAACTGGATCATTCCAAATCTTGTTTTGTGTCTATATTACATTTTTTTGTCATTTTCTTTTATGTATGACTATTGCTGCTCAAGTCTTTGATGTTTTTTTTCAGCATCGCTTTGCAGAAACCTAAACTTGGCACATAATCTGACTTTTGCAGGAGGAGTCTTTGCATTACTCCAGTTTGAGACATCCAGACAAGTCCCGCCCCTTTGGCAGACAAGGTAGTCCTTTGGCGGGGGAGTCAGTCACTTACTCAACAGTCGCCGGTTGCCGGAACCTTATTGGATGAAAAAAAAAAAAGCTATGCGATCGAAACTTAAATATTGGTGGAAAAAGCTTTCTATATTGATATCAACATCTGTATATGATGCTTTCCTTTTAAGTCTATGCTTTTCTTCTTTTTATTGAATGTAGCTACTCCTACCTCTCCATTTGAAGACTTTGAAAATAGATGACTTATAGAATATGAGCTAAAAACATATACAACCTATACCATAAGCATGTATTCACACATGAAGTGAAGACAGTTTGCACAAAGGGTGAGATGCACTTAAATAAAAGGACATAAATGGACTTTTCCCTCACTGCTGTAGGAATTTCCGTAAGGGTCATAATGATGTGATGATTCAGATGATTCTTTCAACCATGTCATGTATTTTCTTTGGGACTCGTCATCTGACCTTTCCAACAAAAACTGCGAAGTTATCTTTCTCTGATGTAAATAAAAGGTACAAAATGTGTTTTCTTTTTCAATCAGACAAAATGATCTGAAAATATTTTCTATACCTTCTTCTTCTTTATCCCATGAAACTAAACTCAAAGATTTTTTTGACTGGCAGATGTTTTCCGATGATACAAAAAAAGAAAATTAATCAGCCACAATTTAAGCTGTTACGCGCCTCATTTTGCTTTCTTCTTTTCTTATTTTAAACCAATCCTTTCTACACAGAAGCTCCTCTGAATAATGTAAATTTTCAACAAGACATTTGCAGAGTACATGATTTCCATGGAAAGAGGAAACATCCGTTTTTTAATAAAGTGGTTTTCAAATTATCTCTGAGTTGTTATTTTTGTAGATTAATTGAAATGGTTAACTTTTGTTCTGTTTTTGTTTTTTTGTCTAAATTATCTGAACAAAGCGGCACAACTCCTTTCGCGCTTGCTAAGCAGGAACCATTTCTCTATCATGTTTGTCTGTAGAGATTTAATATCATGGATTTTCATTGCAGAGAGAAGTGCAGAAAGCATTTCCTGCTCAAAATAAAAATGAACCTTGCAATAGGTCCCAGAAATCCAAAGACTTAAAGTCTTTAACACCTGTGCATTGTGAGGACAGGCCGCTGAGTTTAAACTTGAGAAAGGACTAAACTTAGACACTTGAAATGACAAGCCCAATGACATCAGCCCTATTGAACAAAGACAAACGTGAGAGAGTCAGTAGAACTGAACCAGGTTCAGTAGACTGTGTTTTGGGTGGCAGGTCTGGTCATGACAGAGGAGTAGATGACATGGTGGCTCTGATCCGAAGGAGACCAGTTGGTTCTGTCCCTCCAATTTGGTCGACCCAGAACGGCGTAATGTATTGTCTCCTCCGGCAGGGATGACGTCTCCAACACCTCGTACTCTGTAAACAGGCAAACATACTGAAACCCTCCTCTTCAGGAGAGATCCGATGTTTGCAAAATGCTTCTGGATGTTTTTACCAGTTTGCGGGCTGTGTGTCTTCCACAGCTGCAGCTCTGTGTCGTCATGTTGCTGTGTGTCTGCGTGGAAAAAAAGAAGGCAAAATAGTTTCTATCCATCAGCTAAAATGAACCCCAATAAAAACGGACAACTTTGTCTTCCCACACTACCTCTATATTTGTTCTTCTTTTTCCTCCTGCACTTTATGCTGATCAGCATAATGCAACCAGCCGCCAAGAAGATGATCATCAACCCCAAACCAGTGACAGCAACCAGCAGAACTGAGAATGAGCATAGCAGAGATCAAAAACCATGCCCAAGAAATCTACAGGAGTCATTAATGTGAAGTGTTGTGGAGTACATACCACTTCCAAGTCTTCTCTTTGTTTTGTTCCTTACTTCATCCACATCTGATAAATAGAGTATAAGAAAAACAATATGAATCATGAATATTTAAACTGTGGTCATGCTGAATATTACCCTTTTTCCATTAAGCAAATAGGATAAATTCAATTTGAGTAAGTGATGATTAAGATAAGTGTTCAAATATTTAAAAATGGATCCGAATCAACATCCGTTTGGCTTAAAGATGGAATCGTCAGCACTTTAACAGCAACAGTACAAAAGTATATGCATTGTGGTTAAACACAATGAATCGTACCACAAACGCAAATACGTTTTTTTTTAATACTACGTCTAAATCCTAAAAATCCAATAGATTTTAAGATCAGCAGATATCTTTTAAAATAATATTTTTTCTTCAGCTCGGCTTAAAATGAGGAGGAGGAGGAATCCCACCTGTCGTTGTGTCAGAAGATGGTGGAGTTGTACTGGTGGCTGACAGGATGCTGGTTGGCCGAGGTTGTACTGTTACACAATGCGTTTGTTCATTTAAATTGTCATATATCAGAAAATAGCTAAGACTACATTATCCTTTCAGTTAAGTTTTTTTTTAAGGGAATATCTTTAGTCATTATTAAAACATAGTTGGGTCAGAATCCACATCAGGACAAAAAGCTCTCAAAGACTGCTGCATTAAATAGTTATACGTTTTTTTTGTGATTAATAACACAGTCATTACAAATATACCTAGATGTATTGCTGATCTCAAGTCTGTATTAGTGACAGAGCAGTGAATGACCTGTAAAGATGGTAACTCTGGCCTGCAGCTCTCCATTGCACAGATACTCTCCAGTGTCCTCTGGCTGCAGGTCCTGGATCTGCAGTGCATCATTGTTGTAGCTCAGTCGACTTCCTTCTATCTCAGATTTTTCTGTACCGTTTCTGAAACGAGTGAATATTGCCTGTCGCCTTTCCCCTGCTTTCTGTCGGAACCACCTCTGTTTGGGTTTGGAGGAGCTTCTGCAGGGGAGCAGCAGCGTCCGGCCTGCAGACACCCTGAAATCCTGACCTACCCCAACCCCCCCCCCAAAAAAAAAAAAACGTTGGGCATTTAGATAGATAAACTTCATGAATAGAGTAAACAGGGTATTTTTCATGCTGATGTTGAAAAAAAAACTATATCTGCTATATCATTAGCTTTTATCAAGATGAGACAACCATCATCGAGAGCAGGGGTGTCAAAGTCTGGTCCTCGAGAGTAGCTGTTCTGCAGATTTTAGACATTTTCCTGCTTCTGCACACCTGATTCTGAGTAAATCGGATCTCATGTAGACATTGTTAAGCTTTGCACAGGCCTGTTAATGGCACATCAATGTGAATCAGGTGTGTTGAAACAGGTAAACCTCTGAAACCTGCAGAACAGCGGCCCTTTGAGGACTGGAGTTTGGCACCCCTGATCTGGAGTAACCTTGCACCTAAATAGTAACCAGATCCTCATCGTGCTCTTAGTCATAGTGATCTTGTGATTTGTCCTCCTATGATGCACCACATGCAGCCCCGCCTCCAGCACACCTGTGAGCACCTGCAGGTCGGCCACCGGCCTCTGGTTGCAGCTGTAATTTCCACCGTCAGAATGGTCAAGCTGCAACAGGCAGAAGCTGCCGTCCGTCAGGAGGTGGTAGCGCTGGTGGTCCCGGTTGGTCTGGTAGCTGCCCCGCCGGGTCACGAGGACGTTTTTGTCCTCAAAAGTCCAGATCACGTCTGAGTTGATGGTGCCACAGGGCATGCAGACATGGTGATCCTCTGGGACTGAGAACCGGATCACGTCTGGAGGAGAGCGACCGTCTCTAAATGTGAAGCTCTGACCCAGAAATCCTGAGTTAGAAAGAGTTAATATTTATTTTCTATTAATCATACTTTACATTCAACACCTGACTCTATAAAGCCTGACCCAAGAAATAATATTATAATAATCTTTTGACAAAATGTAAACAATTGAACAAAGATAATTTACATGAGTTGTTTTAATCAAAATTTTTCAGCATTTTCTGCACGTGTTTACTATAAACTAACAAAGTTGTGAATATATGAGGTATATCAGGTATCAAATGATATCTACACTGTTAAAGTTTTAATTATTTCTATTGTACTTTATTATGGATATTAAAATATTTTTGGTTGCAATTAACAAAGAAAATAAACCTTCTCATGCTTGTTTTCATTTTTAGCTCATCTTCCTAAATTCAACTTGAATTTGTTCCCTTTGCCTCTATGTTTACATGACACCAACTTTAGCTTGTCACTCATACACAGCTGGTGGTCTGTTTTTAGCCCTGTTTCCTGTTTTTATCTACCATTCCTCTTTTGTCTCATGGAAACACGCTAAATGTTGCCCAGTTAAACAAAAAAAAAACAGTCAGATAAAAATGTGCGGTCAGTGTTTACATGTCGGTCAGATCATTTAAAATAATTCAAACTTCAAATCTTTTACACGCTTATGCTTTTTCTTGAAAAAAATTGAACTATTTGGATTATGAATGTTTTTCTTTGTGTTGGTAGATTAGTTTTATACTAATATGAATATACAAACAAATATATGTAAATGCAGAGGGTTAACAGTTAATAGTTTTAATTCAACCATGATACCTGTTAACAATCATGTTATATAGAGTATAAGATATGACACAGAATATAAAAAGATAACATCATATTTCTGAATAATTCACAGTCTGTAAAATGTTGCATATTTACAAACAAATCAGAAGTTAATGGAATTGTGAACAAAATTAGAAATACCTGTGGAGTTTTCTATGCAGTGGATCAGGAGCCAAACATGAGAGAAAACCATGAAATTGAGCATCTTTATGAAAAAAGACAAACAAACAAATAACTGATGGAGCCACTGCTGATCTGACACATGAGCCTTGGGTCAGTTACTCATTTTTTCAGACATCCTTTCTGCTTTGCTTCCTCTTCCTTAAATAGTTATCTTCGTGGAGTAAACTGTCAGCGTGAATGCCCATTTTAACCACAGCCCTGTTACTAAAACTGTAACAGTAACAAATAATTAAAGACACAGAGTCTAAAAATAAACTTTGTAGAACTCATGACTTATTCAGAGTTTGGGGGGCACCTCTAAGTCGGTTTTATGGAGACATTGTTTTATCAAAGCGTGGATACATTGTTTGCAAATCTAACAAACTCTCAATTAGAACATTTTTGACACAGTGAGGATCAAGCAGTTTTATCTCTCAAAAATAATGACATCATTCTTCTTCCACTGGAGCGTACACATCGACCATTGACTGCGATGGATCTGTTGATCAAAGAAGCAAAGTTAGAACTTTTGTTTTTGTTCATTTGTAATGTGACACAAAAGTGTAATAGTTACATGAAAGAAATGACTAGACTAATGCCACTCATTACAATGCCATAAGTTGAATTACATAAATGTCATGTGCTTCTTAGTTATGATAATTCTATGATGGATTTGAGATCGTAAATTTTCATTTCATATATGACATTTTAAATGCCTGTCAAAATTAGGTGTGAATAATTCAAGACACCTTTGTTATTTCCAGAATGAAGACCATCCCTGATCACAGAATATTGGCACTCTGTTAAAGGAAAAAACATTTGTTGAATAGATTAATTAGTACTAAATTAGAACTTTGAAGTACAAAGCGAGTACTGATTTTTACCTGTTCCACTCCCAGTCTGTGGCTGATCAGCAATAACGTAGTAAGTGGGCTCAGTTTGGTTTGTTTCACCTATAAAAAAGACAACATTTATCAAGCTAGGGAGATGACAACCTTTTTTTTTAAATCATATTAAGAGAATGGTAGTATATAGTAACAATTTATAGTAAAATAATACATATTCAAATTTAACTCAATATAAAAACAAATATGTTTATATTGTAATGTTTGAAAAGGTTTTGAAGAATTTGGATCTAATTCAGTAAATAGATCAAATATCTATGAAGTGACTACCATGCTGTTTCCACCTGGCAGTATTTTCAGCGATCCAAAGTAAAACTCCAATAATTTGCACTGCCCACAATGATCCCTGAAAATCTATGGCCAGTTTCTCTTTTCTGAACATGCAATTTTTATTTCTTCTTGTAAAGGCTTCCTTCAGTTTAAAGCAACTGCTTCTTTCGGTGAATTGCAAAACGCAACAATGTCATCTCCATCTCCGCCTTCTGGCAACACAGTGAATCCTAGTTTATTCACATCACCTCTTTCCAAAACAACCCTTTTAGATTAACTTTGCACTTGGACTCTGGAAATGTTGCAGCCTTCCCTTGAAAAAGGGGGAAAGGCTTCATCTGACTGAGACTAATGCAACAGTGTTTATGTGCACAGTTAAGTCAGCTCTAGGCATGCATATGTTGTACAAGCTGTGTGACATTATGAAACAATGGCATCTGAATGTAATAAGTTCATATTCACTCGCAAACCTGCATACTTATTTATCATGTGTGACATCAGCTATTTGTCAGCAGACATCTTTTTTTTTGGCAATAGCAGCGATTTTTTCCCCCCAAACTCCTTTAATGCTTCATTCATAACAGACACAGTCTCTTGGATCTCCAGACACCTACATATAATTTTCAAGGAGAAACTAAAGGCCAACTTGTATTTTGTTTTTGTGTGGAAAGGGATAGTTTGCAGCACCATTAATCACAATCTAAGATGTTATCTTTTGTTCCCACTTGGAAAACAACATCCCAACAAATCTGCATCTGAAAAAGTCAATGACATCTATAAAATGCAAATCAAGTGAGTAGCTGAAGTCTCATCAAATTGTTAAGTTTACTGGTTTGCACAGTAAAAACTATTTGCATCACAATTGAACACATTTAAGCCTCTTTCTTATACGTCTGCAGTGACTGATTCCTGACGACATTTGGGCTTGGTTTATTTTTACAACACAGGGGCCGCACGTGCATTAACAACAGCGGCCTTAAAGCTTTCAACATTTATCAAGTTTAGAATATTCTATCTTTATTAATGTTTGCATGAAGTCAATAGCTACTGACACGCCAGTAACAGCTCTGAGGCAGTGCAGAGCAAATCACCCTCATCAGTTAAATAGCTCCAGGAGCTGTTTTCCAGGTACAATTTTTAGCATTTTGCACTCAGAACCAACATAAGCCATAGACCTGACAAAAGGAAATTAAATTTGGAAATCAGCCATGTAATACTCACAGTCTTTAAATATAAACTATTACTGGAATTCAAGCTAAATATCCTTAGTAGTTTTGGTGGTAAAAAGCGTAAATCACTTACCTGGAAAGGTGGCCATGCAATAAATGCTGTTTGACTCATTAGAGCTCCTTTCAAAAGCTGAAAATGTAGCAGAAATTAGAGGAAATCCACCAAATTACAAGCGATTATGTCATGAGTGTCGCAGATATCCCAGGATTCAGTCATTCTGTATCAACCTCAGCGATAGAAAGATGCGGAAATTAACTTTAGATCAGAAGTGGTCAGCATGGAAAATACAGACTTAATTTCTTACCATTTGAAGGCCTTTTCACTTCCAATATCTCATCATAAATATGGACCGGTCTGTTAGATTCTGCAAAAATAACACCATCACAATATAAAAAACTGTTTTGTCTTTGTTCAGTTCAGAAAATCTATATTCACACCACATGGTCAGTATAAGCTGTGTGAATACATAAAGATACAATTATCAGATTAGACTCTACTTACCCAGTCTTTTAAGTCTGAATCTCCAGGTCCAGCAGACGATGATGATGATGATGATGATGAGGATTATTAGGCCTCCGATTCCCACCAGCAAACCAAGAAACAGATGGTTGTCTTTAAAGAAAAAGATGGTATGATAATGGTTGGTAACAAATGTGAAACACTACCAATGTTTAGGTTTTTTGGCATCCTTATTAAAACTCTGATTTACAAATTCATAAACAAATCCATGTTTCCGTTCGTGTTTGCTTGCGAGGTGTATTTGTTGTCGTTGGATTCTGTCCAATGACAAAATCCCTTCCTCGCCAGATTGTTTCAATCCTACCTCATTTTTTCACATTTTATTGTGAACATGCCCAGAGGTTGTTTTTTTTTGTATGTTTAGTCATTTTTAGTCATAGCTGTGGACATACTACTTTACAGAGCATCATAATGGCCTAACTGGACTTAATTTTGAATTATTTTGTCTTCTTATCGGTGCCGTTTTTTTTAAAAAGGAACAGTGTGAATCGTGATGTGTTGATTTTTCCTTCGTCTCTATTATTTTTGGTCTACTTCAAAAGCTGATGTGGATGCAGCTGTTCACCGAGGCTTACAGCTACTCCGCAGAACAACCGCATCCATGTGCTTATTAGAGCAAGTAGATCTGTGACTAAAGCAGATGCTCCAAGCTGAAAATGAAACCAGCCTGTTCCTCTTTAATGGAGAAGGGGGGAGCATGTGGTAATATATTATGTGAGTTCTTTTGAAGCCGTTTTCTCACGGTCCAAAAAACATTGAAATTCTTTTTCATCCAAATGTGAAATTGGTTTCAGTGTCCCTGCGAGAAACATGTAGATTCGTGACTTCATTTCTTTCACCTCTGTCGGGTCCGTCTACTTTGGTCACATTCAGATAAAAAGCTATTTTTCCATTACAGAAATACAGTCCAGTGTCATCAAGGTGGACATTTCCGTTTTTAATTTTGTTGATGGAGGAAACAAAATTGTGTCCTGCTTTTTCTCCGTGGCACGTTGTAGAGTCTGATCCTGTTACATCAACAGGGTACTCTGGAGGGAAGGTGCTTCCCTCTGTAATGTTGTAAATCTTTGTTCCTGTGAAAGATGAAGAACAAAGATACTTATGTCATATCTATTAAGTCTTATATTTAGAAGGAAAGGACTTAATTCATAAATATTTTTTTTAAATATTGGAGATGATCGCTTTTCCAGGAGCAGAAAACATGAGAAAAGAATACATAAAAGAATTTAAAAAAGTCAGATGTTACCTGTTGGAATCACTGTCAGCTCCACAGCTGGTTCATTATCACATAAATATCTTCCAGAATATGAGACATTCAGTTTGAGGATGTACAGTGACTTGTCTGCTAACAAACTGAAATGTTTTTGTGGGTCCTTAATGATTTTTGTTTCACTGTCACCATTACATTTTATTATGTCCTCTTTGGTCCCATTTCTCTCTCTGCTCCAGGTCACTTTGTTTTGCACAGAGCTTCCACAATGCAAAGTGATCGACTCCTTCTCCATGCCTGCTAAATGGATGACACCTGCGAAATAAGCCATTTTTAAATGTATTTTAATCTTTTTTTTATACAGATTTCAGGCTGAGAGGGACACTAAATCTTCAGCACTGAGGACAAATGAGTGGATCAGGATAACTCCATCTTTGTCCCAACATTAAAGTTTTTTTTGTTACTAACTATTAAAATCAGAGTTTTATAAAAACGGAACTGTATGAATCTTAAATGATCAGGAGTGGAAAGAGGATAGGTACCTTTACTAAGAGCATAACGATGTCGTGTTTGATTAGATGTAGCTTTTACAGGAAAACAAGATGGCGCTTCTGTCAGGAAGACCGACTTGACAGCACCTCAAAGGTGTTATTTTTACAAAATAAAGAAAGATTCTCTAAAATTCTACGTCAAACTATTGCTAAAGATGTTTAAGCTGTAAGATATTTAAAGGAGAAAAAGTCTCACCTTCTGTGACTGCATTCAGAAGAAAAGCCAGAAGGAAAGAGAAGGTGTTCGCCCTCATGATGAGTGACACAGAAACGTCTTAACAAGCTTTGACCACAGTTTCTGTCTGATCTGTGAACAGGAACTTGTGTTTGGGGCTCTTTGAATTTTGATACTAGCAACAGCTTGTGGTTGATGATTTCTGATGCTTCCTGTTTATTTGTATTTGCCCAAATAATTCACCAGTCTGTCAAGTTTCCCACTGGTTTACTAATGAGTTCAATCAATGGTGGAAGTTGAAAGCCCAATGTCACATTAACCAACCTTTGTTGTATTTAAAAAGTATAAACAAGTTTCAAATTGATGCAATAAATGATCAAAAAGTTAGAACAGAAGCAGCTTTATCGTGATGTGACATCAGCCTTCAGTTAAAAAGTACTTGGTCATCACTGATATTGATTTTAGCATTTTTTCCGAGGAAAAAAGGAGGTCCTATAAGTGGCCTTTCTGAGTCTTAAAAGTCCCCAAAGTCACAGTTAAGACACTGCAAGATAAAATGACCCCAGAGCTTAGCCTAACAGTCACAATGGAGGTGAGGCAAAATGCTTCTCCTACCTTGGAAAACAAGAATTAACAAGTTCATTAAGAGCCCAGTGAAAAGGTTTTTAAGCTATCACCAATCTCATGAGAGTATCCTGTTCATAGTCAATTCATGCTTTTCCAACTAGTGCTCCTCTTTTTGTTACCAGAGGGATAACTCATGCCTGAAGGTTCCATAACTAAGATGAAACCAAAAGTTCTATTTGTTCTCACAACCACCACCTGCTAACAGTCCAGCAGGTGGTGGTAACTGGCCCTCCAGACTTTATTAACTTATGAGAAGGACCATCATAGTTCACTGGTAACTGACGGAGATCTCGAAGAATTTCAAGTGGTAATGAAAACGTCAGACCATTTTCCATGGATGTTTTTCAGATTCCTGTGAGACTAAACTTTACTGACCAGATGAGGACAGTGACAATAATGATGGTGAGCAAGATAAGGCTACCTGTTCTCACCAGCAGACCAGGATGTGGTTTGTTATCTGCAATAAGGAAGCAGCCAAGTGCCATTGTGGGTTTAAAGAAACAAAAGCAACAGCTTGTTGACTTATATTAGACATCATGCAACCGGCTAAAACATGATTTGTACACATAGTATGTTTCTTCGTTGCTAACAAACCTGTGTTCGCTTGTGTTGTGACAGTGCTCCAACATCTGGTCACAGCAGCAGTGGTGGCAGGAGTTTGAGTCGGTGCAGTTAAAGGTGGTTCTGGGGCTGGGATGGTTGGTTTTAGAGACGTTGCATGTTGTTTTGTTCTTGACGTTGTTGATGATGCCTTGTGGGCTGTTGCCACGGTGCTTGTTGCTGGTGTTTCCAGCTGCACTGTTAGAGACCCAGTGACGGCTGTCAAATTTAGACATGAGCAGACTGAACCATTTGTTCAGTGTTTCGTTTTTATGATTATCAATCTGCTGATCAAGATAACTCACCTCTTTCAGTCGTTTCCCCCTTGGTCACAGTCACGTAAACAGCTGGTTTTCCGTCACAAGAGTACAGTCCAGATTCATCAGGTCGAGCACGTCTTAAAATCAACTCCCTTGTCACCTTAGAGACATGGTTCCTTCCTTCTTCAATTTCACCAACATCCCTGCTCCAGGTTTGAACACTGGATTCTCTATCTGGTATAATTTATGTTGTAGTTTAGATAGCTCATGTAACTTGTCAAAATCATTTGTTTCCAAACTTGAAGAAAGCATGAATATTCATTCACAAAGAAAGCATAAAAAACGTTAACAACTCGACAACACAACAAACCAGAAAGACAAACAATGCTCCTTCCTCTCAAATGAAACCAGGTGTGAAAATATAGCTTTTATTAAAACCATAACAATAAGTTTAAGAAAAAATGTAAAACAAAAATGAACAGAAACATATTTCTTTAACATGAAGAAAAAACAAAGAAGCAGCTTACCAGCAGGGAGCACAGTCAGGTCCACAGCTGCTTCATTACACAAGTATTTCCCAGAGTCAGAGACTTGTACTCTTAAAATGTACAGAGACTTATCTACTAATAAACTGTAACGTTTAAATGGGTCATCAATGTGTTTTATGTCCTTGTCGCCACCAGAAGAAATAATGTTAACTGTTCTTCCTGCACTCTCTCTACTCCATGTCACTCTCCCCCCCACAGCACGAGGACAACGCAGAGTAATGGAATTCTTCTCAAACATTATTTTATGTATCAAATCTGCAACAAAAACACACATTTTCTGAATTAGTATTAAAAATCAAAATGTTTTTTTTTTTTACACAGAAAGCAAGTTAAATCTTTGAATCAATGTATGCAATAGTCTTAGGAGCTGAAAAATAAATTACATATTGTTCCTTTTGATGAAGCAACCAACTTTGTAAACTTTCAAAACTCAAAATGGATGTTTGAGAATCATACCACAGCATACATGACAGATGCTCAGAAAGCAAGGTTTGAAACAAATGAGGCTTTTGATTATGCATATTGTAGAATGATCCAATATTTTACTACTAAGTTAATTATGCATTTTCCAACAAATCCTTATCCAACTCTGTTAACTGTGAATTAATATTTTGCTGCTTTACATCTTGGCAAACTTTAATGCCACCAAACGTCCTGAGACAATGTGCCTGAGACCATGACCTCACACTTCACACAACTCTTTGCACAATACTAACTGAAACAAACATAATCAGAGCACACCTGTATAAGTAAATCGCCATAGCGACTGTCTTACCTGCAAAAACATGAGTAACAGTAAAGAGAAAAAGACAGCAGCAGATCTTCATGTTGATGGTGACCCAAATATCTAAACGAACACTGATATAGGTTTCTGCTTAATCTGAGAACAGGAAATCGACTGTGTGAGATTGACTCACATTTAGGGTGCTTTGTATTCACCAGCTATTGTTTTTATTCAACACTTTTTATCATTCTTACAACTAAGATTACTTACTTAACTTGTCAAGTTTTTCTACTTCAAAATTAGTATTGTTCCATAAAAATAAAGCTCACTTTTTGAACTTTATAGATGTTAGGATATTTTGAATGTCTTTTCTGCATCTTTAATAGAGTGAGAAGTCAAACTTTTGGTTTTGATGATGAATGGTCTTTTTATTTTGAAATCAATTAAGATGTTTAAAGAAAAAAATGTATAATGCTACTTAACCAACATTAACTTAACATATTAATTAATTAATTAAACACTTGATCTGCAATTTCCAACCATCATGATTTTTCAGTGAAGGTTATAGTTTTGAATAGAGATTTTTGTAAAAGATTAGTAAAAGATCCAAGGATCAGTTTGGTTTGTGAATTAAAGACAAGCCCTTGTTGCAAGATAGGCCCTTACTTCTTATGTTGTTGAACCCATTGGTTTAAAAATGGCAGTTTCATGTTGAGTCAAGGGCAAAGGGTTTGATATCAGAGTCATTTAGAAAGTCAGGTCACTCCAACCACTTTGTTGAGCATTAAGAAGTGTGTATAATAATTCCATGACATTATATTATATTATATTATATTATATTATATTATATTATATTATAT
>CAJRST010005557.1:9224531-9276336 GCA_907169785.1 Menidia menidia | reverse complement strand
ATTATATTATATTATATTATATTATATTATATTATATTATATTATATTATTATTATGTTATATTATAGAGATAGAAAATGTATGGAATGCTTGCGTCAATCCCTATGTGCCTATAAATTACACAAACTGAAATAGACTAGTGTTATTGATGCTCATGCTCGATTCCACGTGACTTTCTCAGTAATAATTTTGTTTTGGGGGTAATATGTTATTGGGTGGACTGCTTTTTGTTCAGAAATGTCTTTTATTTTAATTGGTTACTTTAACCTGCCAATCAAAAAGCCTCTTATTGATTGGATTGAATCATCTTTAAAGGCTTTTTTTGCTTCCATTTCTTTAAGCATAGGCTGACCAAGTGACCTATCCAAATCATTCTTCTTTTTGATTGGTTAAGTTGCTTGTCAATCTCACTCACGCTCGTCATTATTGGCTATTGACTCCAAGGAGGTTGGTAAATTTCTGGAAAAAACGTTTCCTTGTTTGTCATATGCGAAGCGAAAGGAAGGAGTCGTTGATCATATGGGGAACTAATAAATACCACATTCCGTGGAATTAACTCAACCATTTAGTCTGCAAATTATATCCATGCCTAATTTCCGTGTGCTGCCTTGATGATAAGGCTATAGGCGATATCTTGCTAGTGTTTGTGGAGCTATCTGTTATCACTTTGCTATCGGACTGCAGACGGCTGCTCTCCAAACACACCGCCTTTGCGGCGATGACTACGGATTTACTCTCTGATTTGGACAGCCGATTCTTCGCTGATAACCTATTGACAAGCGAAGACTGGGGTAAGTTTATATCTCATCCATTTATAGGTGAAAAAAACAATCCAAATGTAGCGCTACAAAGCGGGCCGGAGGTGTAACGGGTGTGTGGATGCGCCCAGGCGACCCGATGCGAGGTTAGCAGGGGCGTTACGCGAGTCCAGGGGACACCATTATTCGTCTTTAGCGTCGTTATTTCAGGCATAAAACACGGTAATTTGTTTTTTCTGCGAAGGATTCCTCGCCGAATGCTGCTTTCACGCGGTCACATTTAAATGTGAGCGTGCTTCCTCAATAGGCAGACCCGGACATGTCAGTATATCATCACGATGCGTGGAAACGTGAGGGCACGTTTTATATAACCGATAGCCTCTTTCATTTTTAACACAATTCTGGTTTGTAAGTGGATATTATTGCACGCTATAACCTTAAACTCCATAATTAATCGCAGGATTGTAAGATATTTTCAGGCTGGTTGTGTCTTTTTTTGTTTCCAAGCTTCTACGCCCAAGTTAAGATGGAGGTCCTTTTCACTCAGTTAAACGTTATTTTAATCTTTAAGTTTATTATTGTGCTAAAGACCAGCCAGTGCAGTTCGAAAATGTCCCAAAAGTCACTGATAATGCATGGAAACTTCAGATTTAAGTAAATCATAGACATGGGTTATTGTAGACTTTCTGGTTGTTTTAAATTACTTTAAATTACTCAGAAATTTCCCAAGAACATTTTTTTTTCCAAGTGTGGTTGATTCAGATTAAATGAAAAATAACCAAGAATTAGAAGCTGAAAACAATGTTGGCAGTTTGACTGAAAGGTATACAATATGCAATTGGTTCACAAAGCAGACATTTGTCCACCTTTCCCACCAGGTCAAACTGAGCTACCAAGTCTACTTGGTTTGGGCAGTTTTAGCGTTTCTTATGGCCTCACTGTGAGTGAGAAGGTGGCCTGAAAGTCCCATGACATCATTTGTATAAGACACAAACACGACACCGCAATGGATGAACTGCCAGTATCTGTACACCAGCTGGAGCTCGTCGTTGGACCGTGGTGTTGGTTTGCTTCTAGTCATTTACCCCGATGCCGATGACACGAACTCTAAACTCACACGGTTGCCTTCACACAACCGGCCAATCGGTGATCCTTTTGGCTCGGCTCCCTTGACTGAGCAAGTGCTGAAAGTTCACCTGGTACCAGAAGCCATGGTTAAATGATAGAAATTTTAAAAAATAACTAATCGAGTCCCCCGTGTAGATGCTTACCAAAAAGGGCCATTTGATTTATTTATTTTTTATAACGGAGGTAGGCTAAACGACCATCAACAGCACAAACCCAACTAAGAGCAGCCTGCAGTTGAGTATATCCCTCATATTTGAGTCTGCAACAGAATTTTATGACATATATACTACCGGTAGACAGCATAACAATATCTTTACCGACTTTCAACATGCTAAAAGAAGACAAAAAAAACAGTCCGCTTCTTGTTTTTACTTTTGATTTGAGGCACCGCAGATTTTTTTTTCACTCGGCATTAGTAAATGAACGTGTCTGATCTGGAGCTATCGGTCACCATCTGGCAATGGATAAATATCGATCAATCTCATTCACATCTGTTTTAATGTGCTTATTAATTACTGTGTTAAAACAGGATGCTGTGATGAGCTAATGGTAAATTTTGGTTCCTCTTAACAAGACTCAACCTTTTGTCCACTTTTTACGCACTCTAACATCTGTCGCTTAAGTTTTTAAGTAAATCTAAAACTAAAACAGTGAGATTAGTGAACCTGACCACCTATTGCAAATGTAGGACACAAGGTATTTTACTGTCCTGCAGGCAATAAACCGATTAGGTCAAATGAGATAAAACTGTTATGAGCCACATGAGAAAACTGTGTCAAAGCAGCAGAGAAGGATTTTACAGAGGACACACTCACCATGTCGAGGGGGGGTTAATATGAAAAATTACATTAAGGTTTTGTTACAGTGACTAAGATTTGAGCCAGCTGCTAATTCAAAATCCTCTTTCGGACTAAATTTGAGTTGTTTAATAATAGTTTGGCTGAATAAATTGATTACCAGGCTCAATATACCAGTTCAGACCCAGTTTGAACTAAAGATGAAACTGTTTGCCTTTCCGCTGACAGGCACGTGTGAGATGCACATCTGATATTTGTTGAAGCTGTCCTTAGTTCTTGCATGGATCGTGGATCTCACATTGTAGCTTTGGTAGCATTAGCATCATCAAACATCCTGCACAGAAATAAAACGAGTCTCGGTTTCATCACGATCACTCGGCAGATAGATGAATAAACACTAGCTGTTTCTATCCTGTACAGGAGCAAATATGCAAAATATAGCACGACGGTGTCAATATCCCATCAAGTTAGCAAACATTGCCTCTGCTAATTGCATTCATTTAAATATGTGATGTGTCATGTAATAGATTCACCACGTTAGCACTGATTTTCATTAGAGGTTTCCATCTGCCTCGATCTAAAATCTAAATCTAATCAAGCAGGCATAATGAATTTTAAGTTTCCATCGACCTTTTCAACTTACAAAGAATACAAAAAAACGCTGATTTGATTTTTTTTGCTGTTTTCTGACAGAAACACGACCTCTGATACTTAAAAGAAGTCATAAACTAAGGTGTTGCGGGTCTCTCGGTTCATTGTTTGACATTCATTAACGTGTTTCTGACATGGATTAGAAACTACTCCTGCAGGGTTGGATTTTAACGGGCTGATCTGTAGCGACAGCAGCTACTCACTAAGCCGCACCCAGCTGTTAAACTTGCCTTAACTAGCTCAGTGCCGTCTTTGCTGATGCAGCTCACAGAACAATGGAGTTTTAGGGGTTTATGTGAATATCAAGTCAACAAATAGTAGAAATGACACAGCTGAGTGTGGTTCAGTTTACACTCCACAAACACACCCAGGTGTGTTTGTCAAACGTGCTTAAATTTTGCACATCAGCAGATGATCGACTCAAGTTACGGTCTTGAAAGAGTAACTTGATCATGATCATATTGTTCCTTTCCCCAATAAGTCCAAGTGTTTGCTATCCAGTACAGGTTTCTTTCTTTGCTTCTTGCTCTTATGTTTGAATCCTGTTTCCCCCTTGCAGATGCCTGCCTCTACCAGTGTGAGAGCATGGAGGAGGGAGATGACGGAGACTTCGGACGAGGGCTGAAATATGACTCATCGGTAGGGACACAAAGCCTCACTGCTCAGGTTCCTCTGCAGGGCTCAGAATGAGCTCTGTTATTCAGTTTTTTTGTTGTTGTTTTTTACCCTGAAATACAAGGATGTATTTTATGAAGTCAGTAATGTAAAAACAAAAGCAGATCAAAATAGTGGGGAATAATGTCCAGCTTGTGCAGTCAGAGGGAGCATTCTGTGGGTCTGATAGTTCTTTAATCTTCTCATGACTTTTCATCCCCCTAATGGGGGTAATTTTGCTCCTGTAGAAGGAGGTGGATATCTATGAGCATCTAAATATTAAAATGTATCCAGCGGGATAAAGTAAAGTCAGAGATTTTGAATTTTTGGATGGTCTTTTTCCAGGGATTGTTTATCTCTGAAAGTTAGGATTGTTCTTCTAGTGTGATTGTATTTGTGCGCAACACTTCAAATTAATATATTTTTAGCATCATTTTCCAGACATGTTATTGGTTCAGTTGGAATTTTAGTTGGTAAAATCTGATCACTGAGCTACACAGGAATAGCAGCTCTAATTCACCTATAAAAGGCACATTGTCATCAGGCTTCATGCAGGCTTCATTCCTAACAGTGCAGTTGGAGCTTGCTGGAAAAAAAACCTAAATTTTCTATTTGCTCAGTTTTGCTAATAAAAGTAAAATGCATCAGAATAATTAAATGGGAAGGTGTCATACTGCTGATTGGCAGCTAAAGCACGTTTCCCTACACTTTGGCAGCAGTCTTTTGTTGGATACTGAGGATGGAAATGTGATCCTGAAATATACAGAACGTCTTTATTCCAGTGGTGCATACTTAACAAAGTGTTCAAATGCAGGAAAATGTGTCTTTCCTTTGCTTTTAAGTCTTTCATTGTTGCCACCATAGTAACGGGTCTGTGTGAGTGTTTTATCTATCGTAGCAGAGGGGTGTTGGGTCATTTTCATTGTCAGCATGTCATGTGCTACAGGGCTGCTTCCTGGCTGAAGCTGCTGGTCAACAGGATGTGCTTTGTTGATGAACAGGATAGAATTCAGAGGGTAACTGAGAAGCTAGACAAGCTCAGGAGGTTTAACAGCTTTTGAAGAACTGGTCTGTTACCATCTGCGCGGTGAATTTTGTGAAGACTCAAGTTCACCGAGTGCAAAAGGCGTTTGTCTGGTTAGATTTAGTGGCTGCCTACCGCTGCTCCATCTTCTGTCTAAATTTCAAAGGACTCATGATGGGTCAGAGGTTAGTCAGCCTCATTTTGTGGCGGTTTACCGGCTGAAGCAGACAACTTTCACATCGTTGCTCAACTTGCAGTTTTTGTGCCCGTTTCACCGCTGACTTCCTCCCTTTTCTGCACCCTCTCCTTTCTGGTCCCTCACAGTTTGACAACGACCTCTTGCTCACCCTCGACCCTGACAACCGCACATCACCATGGAGACATCTCGATGACAATATCCTCACAGGTACAGACCAGGCAGCCAATCAGTGTGCTCACCTTGAGGCCTTAATCCAGCCCAGTCATCTTTTTCTGGATTGTATCCCTGTAACGCGCCTCCTCCTCCTCAATGCTGCATCAGCTCCTCTTTGAGCCTGAAACCCAATCAAGTTTGTTTCTTGGTTTCACGTCCCACATCAAAGCAGTTTTAGTGAATATTTACACATGTTCTTAGAATAAAAATGTGCTGCATACTAGAGCTGATTAGAAAATGATAAGAAAATGAGTCACAAATGGACACAGTTGTCGGGGTTTTTTGTTGTTTTTTTGTTGTTTTTAATCCCGTCCAACTGAAAACCAACATTTTCTTACTGGTATGTTTAGTTTTTTTTCTAAGTTGACTGGGTTAAGTCCAGCCCAGCTCAGAAATGAACACATTGTTGTAGAACACATATTTCTTTGCCTCTTTTTGGTCATGTATCATGAATATATTTACTACATTAAGGTAGCCTTGTTGTTCTTCAGCCCAGTCATCGCTTTTTAATTTAAGTCCAGATACATTGACTTGAATTTGCTAAGCTCGTCCTGCCTTTTTATTCTATATGAAAATATTCATAGGAGAACATTGATGCTGAACTCCTCATGTTGCCACACATAGTTTATCTGTCCTGAGATTGTAAAGATTGAAAGATCATTTTAGTCATAATTCAGTTTGTGGATTTATCTTTTTTATCTTCAATCTTCAGTAATGTTAGTTTTTGATTAATTCAAGCCTTTGAAAAGATTTTAATCTACTCTTCTCAACTCCAGTAAGCATTTAGATTTATCCAGACGACATAACATCTGTCCCCATGTTTACCTTTCTCATCAGGAGACGCACCGGTGATCAAGAATGAAATGACGATAACGGAGCCGCTACCTGTGGAAATGTGTACGTTTTCCTTTTTTTCCCTTTTTCTGTATCTATGTTTATGTCATCAAGACGATTAAATAATATATTTATTTGTTTTGTTTTGTCCAGTATTCCAGGTAAAAGCAGAGCCCCCTTCTCCTGCTTCCTCACTGGAGTCCGACTGTTCGGTATCCTCACCCGACCCACAGGTGCGTTTGTTGTCATGGAGATACACAAAGTAAAGCTCTCTCGTATCAGAGCTGACATAGTGTCCTTCCTCTCCATGCTTAGATCACAGTGAAAGGGGAGAACCCTCCAACTCCCCCGTACATGTATGGAGACGTGTTGTCGCCTCCACTTGGGACAATGGAGGTAACTGTGGCAACAACAGGAGTACCCCCACCACAGACACAGATTCCAACAGTCGCACAAACACAGCTGCAAGCGCCACTCACATCTGTCCCAGCTGTCATCAGTGGAATTCAGACGCAGGCTGCAGGTATGCTGCTTCAGTTCTGAAAGTTCTTTGTTCTGCTTAAATCAAACCACAAAGATCGATTAAATCACTTGGAAAAACGGACACCATTTAGGAGCAAAAGCCAACAAAGTTGGTAGTTTGTTTATTTTTTTTCTGTTATTCCTAAGAAAGAAAATAAGCCAAAGCATGGACAGGTTCAAGATTTATTAATTCATTTTTTTAATTTTGAACCTGTTTTGCAAACTCTGCAAACAGGATTTTCAGCTTAATTGTCTGTGTTGAAATTTTAAGTGTGATGTTTTTGTTTCTCACCACACGAGAATGATGTTGGCCTGAGGGAGAAGGGGTTCAGTTTACCAGTCGATCTGCGTTCCCGCCTTCACCTGTTGATGTATTCTGTGCAGAGACCCGGGGCGGTCCCCAGACACTTTAACAGTGTGGGAACTCCGCTGGAGATAATGGGCCTCTGTTGATTTGAGCATAAAACAGAAGGGGTACTAGATGGGATGGCTTCAGGACAGCTTGTGGATATTCGTTTTAGTGCCATGTTAGGTCTCTATACACTTTTAATATTATTGATCATTGAGTAATTCTTGGATTTGGTGATTCCCTTAAACATTGACCCAGCTCACCTGTTCCTGCTGATGCACGCATAACAAGTGCTCACCAGAAACTCTTACATAAACTGCTGCCTTAATAAAATAGTTTTGTTATACTTCTCTTTGAACTTGTCTGGATGATTTTCCTCCATGACTAATTGTCAGGACATCAATGAAGAGAATCTATTTTTTTCACAATTAATCTTTTTTGGACTTAAAAACTCAAACTTTGATCAGTGCATTTTGAATTTGTCCTTAGGTTTGTTTTCCTTCAAAGAAACTCTAGTGTCATCATTTTTAAGTGACACAGCTCCACGAAGTTGCGTGTCTGTTTGTCCGGTGTATGCAAATGTTGAAAATGGGGGGGGGGGGGGGGATTTGTTTTATTTGAATAACTTTACATGCATTTGATGGATTGCTGCTCCGTGCTGTTTGAAATCAACAGACCCGTAATGTCGGCTTAAAGGGGTTAAAAAGGCTCACTATGATAAAGGAAAACATGCCTTCTTTCTTTTAGTCCTGCCGAGCTCAGCAACAATGAAGGCCAGCACCATCCTGAGCACCAAACCGCCCATCCAGCCCCGACCTGTGTGTGTAACCACCCTCCCCGTCCCACAGAACACGACACCAGCCAAGACCCTCATCCTGCAGGGCCTCCCATCCATGGACCAGACCAGACCTGGTAGGAGAAGACTCAGTGATTTATTCCTGGGTTATATGGGTTTGGGGAAAGTTGTAGTTTAGTCATATAAGTTGCTCAGCAGATGAAAGCCGGCATCTCGTCATCTTTTTGTCGTCTTTGCTCCTCCAGTCGTCCTCTCTCCGTCCGTCTGCCTCGGTTCAGCTCCGGCCATCGTCAAAATGGAGCCCGTCTCTCCCAGCATGCCCCAGCACTGCGGCAGCCCGGCTGCCTCCGCCGCCAGCAAACCCATCGTCCCGGCAACTACAACGTTACCGGGCAACAACTCCAGTGACATTGATGTAAGTAGGAGGTGATAATGACTCATACTGTTTCCTGAAACGCATGCCCTGCTGTTTTTAAAGACTCCACTTTACCCAGATCTGTTTTATTTAGTCCAGTGGACTTGAAGACATTAGTACCCACAGCTCCTTTACCCTGCACACTATTTTTTTTTTTTTTTTTTGTTGGGGAGAAAAGACAAACTTCCACAGTGACGGGTTTGCTAACATCTGCCTGAGGCTGCTCTTACATAATGTCACCCCCAGGCTGCAGGGTTGAATCATGCACAGGTGCTTCTGGTATCTCTTTTCCTTTCTTCTGTTTGTTCTTCACCTGCCTCACCCTTCTTTATGTTTTATTTTTTTACTCCACCTGCTCAACTTGCTTCTCTCCTTCTTCTATGCCTGACGTCTTGGTTTTTTTTATTGATTTATAAAAAGAGTTCTAGTTTGAACTCTCTAAAAATGATGCCTTTGTGCCCTAAAACTGCCCCTCAGCCATTTTTCTTTTCATTCCATCACGCAGATGAAGGTCCTGAAACGGCAGCAGAGAATGATAAAGAATCGGGAGTCTGCCTGCCAGTCCAGGAAGAAAAAGAAGGAGTATCTGCAGAACTTGGAGGCTCAGCTGAGGGAAGCCCAGCAGGAGAACGAACGACTTCGGAGGGAGAACCAGGCTCTGAGGGAGAGGCTGGCCGGGAGAGAGGTGAGGAGCAGAAAGGAGGATTTACACTCTAAAGTTATTCTTACATATCAACTGTATGCAAACTATAAAATGTTTAAAGGGTTTTTTTTTTTAGTTCAGGTTTGAAAGAAGATGTAGGGCTGGTCTTTTTAGCACCAGAAGAATATTCTTGGTGATGTGTCAGGTTTTGTGCCACCTCGTAGTTTGTAACCACAGAAAGGCATAAACAGATAAAACTCTTATGAACAAAGAGCGTGTCTTTCTTTGTTTTGCTTCAGGGTAGCGACGGTAACAAGAGAGCCGTGTGTGTGATGGCTGTTCTGCTGTTCATGACCTTCAGCTTCGGACCCGTCAGGTATCCATTCATGGCTCTCCTTCAAAAGAGACGCTGCTTTAAAATCTATCACCAATCAAAAGGTCATTTTACTCTCTGATGGATTTTGGTCTTTGTTCGCACAGCATCACAGACAGAAAGCTGTCGCCGGGTCTGCAGGAAGACGTGGTGACGTACACAGGCAGGCGGCTGCTGGAGATGGAACAGCAAGAGGCAGCAGCTCAGCCTCTCGGCAAAGAAGACGACAAGACGGAGGCCGAGGAGGACGGAGGGGACGAGCGGTGGAAGAGAGGAGAGACTGAGAAATACATTGCAGAGTCGTATCAGTACAGGTGAGAGGAGTCTGATCACGTCTGTCGGTTTTTCAGTGCAACATTAAAAAGCCACATCCGACCTATCACAGCTTCAGAATCTCAGCCGATTTCCTCAGATTTTTTGTCAGTCTTTAGATCCGCAAATATTCGCCTTATGGCTCAGACAATTCAACTGTAAGACTGAACACTGAGTTCCTTAAGATACAATGAGGTTTTCATTGTCTGTTGCTGAGCATGCAGCCAAGTGAAAGAGACAGTAAACACTACTCCACCCTGTGATCACACTTCGGCCCACATGGACGACGAGCAGAAGCTAAACGCTGCTTAACCACACAATGAACCGAGGATTCAGAACACTTTACATACCACATGCCTCACATGGGGGAAGGGGAAAACTTAGTGCCCCAGCCACTGTTCTGAAAAGCGAACACACGTATACAGAATACATTTGTCGTTTGAAACCCGTGTTGCTCTGTGTGTGCCTGCTGTCCAGTGCCTAACCCCAGCTGCCGTTTTCGTGCAGAAACCTGAGCGACATGTTCAGCGACATGAAGGACCTGGTCCTCCAGGACATTGACCGTTACTTCACCTCCTCAGACTGCCGACAGTTTAACCGCTCGGAGTCTCTAAGGTCAGTCAGCCTCAGTCTTATTCGAGCCGGATGGGAGAAATGAGAGAAAACTACGGACCATGATTAAATATATATACATATACACATATTTATGTTCTGATATAAACATCTTGGTCTGCCATTTTGTTCAACTTTTTTTTTCTACTTTAATGTAAAAAATTGAATAAAAGACTTCAGATCTAACTAAAAAGATGGACATGAACGAGCCTAAAATGCATTCATCGCAGGAACCCAAACAGTTTTTTTTCTTAAAGTACAAGCTGAATAGAATCTGTGTTCGTAGGCTGGCAGACGAGTTGAGGGGTTGGGTCCATCGACATCAGATCGACCGGAAGAAGTCCGGTGGGAAACCAAAAATAGCCAAGAAAGCAAAGATCGCCCAGGTGAGAGACTTTGTCAGATAAAGACAAACTTTAGTGATATCTGCAGATATCCTGCGTTTGTATTTATGGTCTCACCCTCTCGCCCTCTGTAGCAGAAAGCTCAGCTGAGGAAGACCAACTTCTCCCGCTATCTGCCGATCCAGGCTCACCGCTCCATAGAAAGGTACAGTCTGCCGATGGCTCCTTATCAAACCTGTGCAGCGAGGCTGACAGTCGGATCCTGCCGAGAATATGGACCAGCCTCGTACTGTTAAATCTATAATGATCACACAAACTCACAGCGATGATGGAGGGAGAGCAGTTATTGAACAGATGTTTAAACAGAGTCAGGAGGTTAAAAGTGCTTAAAGGATGGTCTTTGAATATTTGTAACAAACAGTATTACTAAAACCAGTCCTCGTGGTTTTTGTGGTGTATATGTGTGAATGGGTTCATTATCCTTCAGTGTGAGCTCTGTTTTTCCTCCCTGTGCAGTCAGCTGCAGGTGCTCCCGGGTCCTGAAGTCACCTACAGCGACTTCCTGGACGCCATCGACCGCAGAGAGGACACCTTCTACGTGGTCTCTTTCAGACGGGTGAGACGGCACGAACCTCTCGGCTCCAGCTTCCAAACGTTTGGAAGTTACTGGACTCTCTCTTAACCGCTTCCTGTGTCTCTGCCTGCAGGACCACCTGTTGCTTCCCGCCATCAGCCACAACAAAACCAGCCGGCCCAAGATGTCTCTGGTCATGCCGGCCATGTCCGTTAACGGTGAGTCCGTCCGTCGCTTAAAAAGGAGCCATCGCTCATTAAGAAATTGGTCACTAACGGCTCATTCTGTCTTCCTCCTCAGAGAGTTTGTACAACTCGTCCCAGGGCTACGAGATGATGATGCAGGTGGACTGTGAGGTCATGGACACTCGGATCGTTCCCATCAAGTCGTCTGCAGTCCCGCCATCTCTACGCGACCCACCCCCTCCTCCCCCGTCCTCGCACCACAACGCCCACCATCACCACGGCAACAACACCTCCCTCCGTGGGCGGCACCAGCAGCACCACCCGCCCTCCTCCCAACCTTCATCCTCCTCCTCCCCGTCAGCAGCATCTCCACGGCAGCCTTTAGCCGCCCGCAGACGGACCCCCGAGTACTTCATCGGCCAGTCAGAAGGAGTCTGAAGACGCGTTGCTATGGCGAAGATGAATGTGATGTTTCAAATCACAAAGAGGCAAAGACGATGTCTTCAAGAGTTATCCGTGACAGCTTGCCCAGAAAACTAATTCCATGACACCTGAGAGATTTTTAATTAGTAATTTATACATTAAATGGTAGTGATGGGATGTAGTAAAGGGCTTCTTCAAACATATTGTCCTCGTGTAGGAAAATGGCCCAATGATGAGCAGCGCAGAAAGGGCAGCGAGTGCCTCTTGACACCCCCTGCAACGCAATTTCCTCATAATTATTTTTGGCAGCTTAACAAACTCCCTTATCTCACAAAAAACACAAAACAATGCTTCCAGTCAAGTTTAATTCTGTTCCCGTTCTTTCAGAGGGCTCGGTTATACCTCTGAAACTAAAATCATCAGCAGCCTACAATAACTACAGTCCAATGTCTCCGTTTGTATATTTGTATTATTGTGGCTTTTCTTTCTTCTTTTCTTTTTTTTTATCTAAAAAAAACCCACTGGAAACACTGAAGAGAAGAAGACAAACAGTTTGGTTTTGTTAATGATGCACATCAAGATTTGGTACTTTTAGTTTAAATGTTAAGGGGCTGATTTGAGAGGGTTTCAGGATTTTGTTTTTGCTGCTTTTGGATAATTTTTGTAGTTGAAAACTTCAGCTACCTCATGTTTTATGCTCACTGCGACACCCATCCAACACTTTAAAGATCAGTACTATTACAAAAAAAAAAACTACAACAGATACAGTTTCCGCTAAAATATGAGATGAGAAAGCCATGATGAAATGAAAGCTTCCATGTGTTTTTGTTTAATTTGAGTATAAATGAACGAGGTCTCATTTATTATTACCGACAGCTGCAGGGTGGGGATCTTGTTGGCTTGAAGACATATACATTTTGTCAGATATGCTGCCGTTAAGAGACAGGGAAGTTAAGCAGTTAGAAATCAGATCATTTTTAATATAAAACTTTTTTTAACACATAAATATATATATATATATATAATGGTGTTTTACAGTGTAAATATGAAACCGTTTGTTTTGTCTCGTTTATTCTTGTTTCACCAGCTGATGTGTGAATAAGTCGGTGTTGGGTGGGCTGGTGCTGCACTTGTAGAGGTCTCAGATACAGAACTAGATCCCACAATAATAAAAACGGCTGATTCTTCAACCAATCCCACCAATTCACCTGGCAGCAAATTAAAACCAGCAATTCAGCTCATAATTTCTGTGATTAAAGGACACTTGAGCTCGTTTAGTAGCACCATTTTTTAAATTTTATATGTGTATATATTTTTTTTAGCCCATAAGCGATGTCAAAAGCTTTCGTTAGTCCTCTGTATCAGCTGTCACCCTTATTCGTTTTTTTTATTACTATTTAATAGTTGTAAATATTACTGTAGATATTTTTTCTTTTTTTTTCTTTTTTATTTTCTAACAAAAAGTAAAAACGTGATTATAAACTTGTTTCTGTCGGAAGGTCCTTTCCTTCCTATTTGCATGCTTGGCGTCATGGACCAATAAGCCACACTTACTTTGCTAGTTAGATGATCCGTTCTGTTGTGAAAAAGAACACAATACCATTTTAATAATGAAGCCACTTGGACCCGGCACATGTGACCTGTTTCTGTTCTCTTTTTTTCTTTTGTGACTAGCTTCAAATTCACCATTCAGACAAGAAGTAAAGCAAATTATTGAGCTGTTTCTTTGACCTTTGGAAAGCCAAACAACTCAACCAAAGCCTAATTATTTTCTGTTGAGGGTGTCTGAAAAGCTCTGAATGAACCTTTGGTCAGATTTGTGAATATTTTGTCACTTTCTCTACGCAAACATCCTGTAAATTTAGCTACGTCTTGTTTTTGTTTTTTGATTTTTCTACCAGATCTGATCATTTTATATGTAAAGAACTGCAATGCTGAAACTGAACATGAAGTGAAATGTCCTTTTTTTTTTTTTGTTTAAAGGGTCTTGGTGAACACCACTGTTTATCTGGATTATTAAAGGTTTATATGAGACTCTTTGAGCAATAATGGTGATCTTTCTTTGTTTTATGGGACTCCATGAAGATAAGAGACTTTGCTTCAATGAGGATTCCTGAAATTTTCTTTAATATCTTGTTGAACTGCTTTTAAATTCTGGTCAACTAATGGCATGACCTTTTTCATAAAGCATCTTTTTCATTTTGAGAGTAGAAATGTCATTTTGGAGACTATACTGAAGAAATGGCAACAATAGGAGGAACATAATGTTCACCGATGATAAAATCGGATGTTAGAATAGACCTAACAAATCTTCATAATTTGCAGAGACATCATTGCATCTTGCAACAACACATTCAAATCTAGTGATACTAAATGGAAAATCGGTGACTCACAGCTGAAAGATGTCATGAATCTGAAATATCCTAATCAGTTTAAAGCAGCATTTCAAACACACATTGATGTTCAGGGCAGAAGGCGGTTAAACGCAGCCCTTAGAGGTTCCACATGGATAACTTAGCTGCTGAAAGATGGAAAGCCAAATTAATTTTGAAGAGAAAATGGAATTTGAGGGGAAAATGTTTTTTTAAAACAATCTCTCCAAATTATGTTTTATTCTAAAGTTGTTCGTTTTTTTCTAAGTTTTAAAATACTCAAAAGTAATGCATTTATATCTTCCAGCCATGTTTTTTTATTTATGTATAAATGATGGTTTTCCTCCTGAACTGTTGGTGGTGCCATAGGACTGAGAATCTCCAGAGTCTGGATGTATTTAGGTCTGAAGCCCCTGAGGACCAACTTTAAAGTTATCAATGCTTAGAACTCAGAGTAAAACTAATGAAAAAAGTGTCGGACATCTGTTACTTTCACAAACAATATTCAAAAATTAGATTTTAGGCCTGATCGTTTTGCCTTTCAACATTCCGGTTATTCCTGTCAGCGTATTTATTTCAGGACAAATACAAGAACGCCACTAGAAGGTGGTGGAGAGCTGCAGGCTGCTGAAAACAGCACTCAACTGATGTCGGTGGAGCAGGAACAGAAACTCAGACAGAAGAGGCCTATGACTGATTATGCCAGTAAATCAGAGCAAAATGAGGCGATTCCTGACATGAGATGTGAGGGCGCTCGGTGGGGACCCGGAAATTCAACCACACACACAGGAGTTAGGAAGAGCAAAAAAAACAAGTTTAATAAAATATTCAGTCACTGGTCGCTGCTCAGGGAATGGTCAGCCAACCCCGTACTGTCATGCAGTGAACGGGAGGAGCAGAAAACAAAAGGGAGCTTTGGTTGCCGAGGATCCAATGATACTCTCCACCAGGAGATCCAGTTGGCAGCACGCAGGGACGAAGACGAAGATCAGGCAAAGGTCATACACGGGTAGGCAGAGAGAGCAAATTTAGCTTGAGGGGCAGGCGATACTCGGTGGTCGTGAGGCAGGCTTGGGTCAGGGTCCAGAAATCCAGAATAGACGAGATCCGACAAGGGCTTGGCAAGGGGGGTCAATCCGTGGACAGAAAGGGGTCAGGAAACACAGGAGGCTTGAAAGAAAAACGCTGGATTACTACTGGCTAGTGGCTGTCGATAATCTGGCAAGGCGGCCGAGACTGAGTGGTGTTTAAGTAGGGCGGGGACCAGGTGGAACAGGAAGGCAGTCAGGCCTGGCAGGTGAACAGAATGTTGGTTAGGCTCAGCATGGACAGACAGAACCAGAATCATGACATGAGATGAAAAATGTGAGATGGATGTAACCAAAAGAGTTCATAAGCAATGAAACTTTCATCAGGATTATGTCATTTTATTCAAAGACTAAACCTAATATCACACAGGAGATCACCACAGCAACAAGTAAGCAATGAAAGAGAAAATCTAGTGAGTCTGCCTTTCCACAAATATGTATATAGATACATAAATGTGTGTATATATATACATATATATGTATATAAAGTAATGATGGAATGATTTATTATCTGTCCGGGAAATGCATCAATGAGCTGCTGTCTGACTGTCATGATTTCACATCCTCTGTGCGTGAGGGAGTGATGGATGATGTCATGGTGTGTACTTCACCGTCTGTTTTTTTGCTAAGCATAAATGATGGTTTTCTTCTTCTGAGAGTTGACAGCTTTTAAATCGGCAGCTGATGACAGACACTGGAGGGACACAAAACACTTTGTTAGCCTCTTGCTCTTTCTCCTCCTTCTCAAACCACCCTCATGGAAGTTTATTCAAGACAAACCCCCCAGACCAGCATTTTGCAACAGCCAACTTTTGAATATGTCGTGACGGTAGACTTGTATCCAATAGAGAACACAGATGTGTTTCCATTTGTTTTATTACCTACTTTTACTATTTACATACACTAACCTGCTTTCAAATCACTAAAACTCAGGATTTAAAGTGTTTATTCACAAATGGCATAACAATATTTAAGTGAATACACATTCAACAACTTTATTTAATGTGTTCATTTAGCTTTTTAAAGGCATCTGCTTATAAATAGCTACATCTTGTTTACTCTGCTGCATCCTCTCTTTGGTTGAGAGATATTACATCAGTTAAAAACTATCTAAGAGCAAAGGAAAGGAAGTAGAGCAAGTAAGCAAGTGGTTTAAGGATGTTCAAGTCATTGGAAAAGGACCTGATCCCAAAAGAAAGGAGTCTTTACCCGGCCCAGAGTCGGTAACGAGTTCATGATTTAAAGGCGAACTAAGCAGCAGATGCACGTGTCGTTTTTGGTTGCTCAAACACCAAATTCGCTGCTGTGATCCGGATCATCTGTTGGGGATTTGCTGTACAAGTTAAAAGCAGAAGATAACAAGCTCCAAGAGCCACACAACACACATGCATCAGTTTGATTTGATACATGTGTGCGCTTGTCTTTTACAGATATTCTTTCACGTCCCTTTGAGAATTCATTTTCTTTTTCTCTGCGCATAATTGTTCTATAAAACCAGAGCGGTCACTGATTTCCTCGTTAACTCTGCGTAATGGGGACATCTTTTCCTGCCCATCGAGCAATTCAGTGTAGTTTTAAATTAAGGTTAGCCACTGGCACACAGTCAACGCCTGGATGTTTATTTGCTCATTTAGTGAGCACACCCCCCCTCACTGTTTACAATGGAAATTTTACAATGGAAAATGTATTTAGATGGACATGCAATATGTGCACATGTGCCTCTTACAGATAAGACACAGCTTTCTCTTGTGTGATAACCAGGGAAAAACACTGACTTCCTGATTGAGTGTTCATAAACAAATAATGCTCTATAATTACATGCTTGTAAAAAATAATAAACAATAAACAGCAATTAAAAGAGTTTAAGGAGACTTAATGATCGTTTGGTCAAAAACGGTAAATGGCCAGCTCCATTTGAACAACATGTTGGTCGTTACTGATGGCAGAGAAATGTTTTAAGGGAAGAAACTGTGTTGAAATTACTCATAATGTGCATATTATCATGTTCCATTCATAAAAACCAATGTTTCTGAGAAAACCGTGTTTAGGTTTTAATATCTATGTAGCATTTGGCTCAGTTTGCAGTGGGCTTCCTCTCATGTGAACTCATGTTTCTGGCCCTGGAACAGAAGCTGTAAATCTAATGCACAACTGTGGGCTCCCAGGATTCGGGGAGGTTGGAAAATATAACATTAAGCTGCCACAACCATGGATGCACGTTAGAAATATTAGCACAACCACTGCAAAATGTTGACTTGGAATTTTTTTTTAAAGGAGAGAAATCTCCTTCTTTGTCAATAGTCCTTTGCGTTTGTAAATGTTACCTTTACGTTCTCCTGACTTTTCAGGATGACAAGCTATGGATGCCAAAAATCATGATGATTGAAATTGTGACTCTTGAAGACAATCTGACCCTTCTAAGTGCAATGAGATCATTGGTCTGTTGCAGGTAAACTCACTTTATGCTGCAGAAAGTTGCTTTGAATGGCTGATGATTTGCACCTTTACAGATGCTGTAAAGGGACAGTTTCTTGAACAAAACTTGTTAAAAACAGAGTGAGACTCTTGCGATGACAGGGACGGCTCTGCTCAAGTTTTCGTCCTTCAGCTCTTCATCCATCTCTGAGACCTCAGATGAAAATCTCATCATTGACAATAAAATAAAAAGCAGAGGCGGCCATTTTCCAGCAAGTGATTAACCAAAGCTCCGAGAATTGAATTAAATAAATAAATGGAAGACGCCTACCAAGTGGGGAGCTAAATCACACGTTTTAAATAACTTAATTACAGCAATGTAACAGATGGACACTTTCACTCTCAGCAAAGAGACAAGTGGAGCGTCATCCTGAGTCAAAGACTAGTCACGACGAAGATGTTCTTCGTGTTAGCATCAGGAGAGAAGACACAAGGTTGGAGAACTCTGCACAAGAAAAATAGTGTCCAAAAAGGCAAATACACCAACATTTTGTTGACGCAAATGAAGGGCTTCAAAGACTTAACCAATAACCAGAAATAAAATACTAGAGCTCTCATAAAAGAAAAAGCTAACTTTTTTTAAGCTTTTCCCGAAGCTGGAAATATCACATTTGGTGGAATTATGGCGAGGCCTTTGTTCGGATTGTTTGTAAGAGCTACCCTTGCTACCAATTGGGCAGTCAGGCCCAACATGAGGATGTTCCCCTCTTTCCTTTCCAAGCATATAAATAGCCAATTTTATGGCAATCCACCACTGTTCCTCCAGGTATTCAGGATGTTCAGACCAGCTGACCTCACTGCGCTCATCTTCTTGTGGGGTAAACCTGAAATATATGGGTGTTGTCATCTAGCCGCTTAAGCTGAATTCCAACCCAATGATGGCAGCCAGAGGCCTTTTTGTTCTGCCAGCAGCAACTCTGAGATCAGTCAAAACAAACAACAGCTTCCATATGTCGGTAGTATAACTTGTTCTCCTTCTTTACGGTCTATCGTGGTTCACATGTGTAGACAGATCTGTTTTCACAAAGTGATTGGAACAACATGGGCAGCTGATGTAAGGTCAGAGGGGTTTTGCACTTCTGAAAAATCCAGCAGCTCAGCTCATCCGTCTGGCCTGTTGTGATCTCTGTAACAGTACACTGACATTCACTGTTCTGGGCAGGCTTGTAGTTTTTTTTTTACCAACACAATGGATAGTAGACAGGGTCAAAAAGTGATGGTCTAAGATGTTTGTTTTAGCTGACTGCATTACAACACATTAATATGTCTCTAAATACAAATTATTAATAATTACTCATTAGAAGTAGCAGCAGCATCCTCAGCTACCCTACAGTTTACAATGCTCTTCATCACTGTCTGATATGTGACAAAAAATCAAATATTATCTTTCACACTGGCAATTTTAAAGTGTTGTAATTATGATGCTAATTCTAATGGTGGTGTATAAAAAGTGGTGGACAATTAGTCTAAAGAAAATACTGCTAACCAAAGGGTCAGACAGATTACTGAGACTTAACTTTAAGAGTAATGTTGTATTACTTTCTCAGCTATATCTGCCTCTGGATACAGGCGTGCTTCCTCAGTGCTGGCCAGTCCACCATATCTCTGGCCAGCCCAGTCTCACAGGAAACCATATAAAAAGTTATTTTATGGATTTGTCTGCTGCCATACTTTTCAGTGCTTTTTTTGTGCTTCATGGAGGAACACTGTGTCATCACATTTCATGGACTGAGTGTTTTATCATATCAAGAGGTGACATCTTCCACATTTGGAGGTCTGAGGGGCTGACGGATGGAGCCGCAGACACATATAGCCAACCAAATAGAGTTTGGGTACCGTCCTGACCACTGCTGCTTTATAGCAACTTTACCTCAAAGTGTCACGCCAGGATTCGGTCACAGCTTGACAAACTGGAAACGACTTGGCGACTTAAAATTAAGCGTTAAAGATGACCGCTAAAGGTCAGGCAGTCCTAAGGTGAAGAAAAAATAACGACTTGCTTTAAAACAGATGTGTAGTCTATTAAATATAAGTTTAATCATCAAAATAATTTATGGTTTTCAGCGCAGGTATAGAGTTTCCTGTCATGTGACCATTTTCCATGAAACCGGGGCTGCTTCTGCACAATGAAAGGATTACAAGGGTTCAGTAAACAGAACCAAATACAGCTCCCAGTGCTTTTTATTTTTTACTGAAAAATGGATAATTACTGTAGTGAGTGATTGGGTTAATTAAATAGGATTTTAAAACCTTTATGACTTTGATGCATCTTTATCTTATCAGGGCTGAGGGGGGCGATCTGGAGCCTATAGCCGCTGAGCTCTATTATAACACCAGGATCATTAGTCCAATTCATATGGGCATTACACGTCACAGAGCTCATAGTATTTCAGAATAAACAGAGGCAACAAAGACCCCTTTCAAGATCGTTCTGCTGCTGCTAACTTTACAAATGTCATCAACACATCTGATATAGCCTGAATAGATCTCTTCAAAAGCTAAAGTTCTTTACAAGGATGTCATTTTTATACTGAACTTCTGAATGGGATCTTAAGTATTTTGCTTTCTGTCTGGGTTGATCCAGTTTCACGTCTACGTAGAATATGTTCTGAAACTCTTCTAGCCTCCCTTTTTAAGACAAGTAAACACTGCAAAGAACTTTTTTTTAACGTCGTCGCTTGAGACCTTTTTTGTTTTACTGCCAGTGTTCACTACACGTAAGATGCTCGATCTGGATCCACAAACCCGATGACAATCTGACATTTCATGCAATGTGGAAATAAAAGAAATCTAACTCTGGCAGCAGTGACATGATCAGATTTTTATTCAGCTGCTATTGCGTGGAAACCCCCGGACTTTATGACTTCCAGGCAGGTGTCTATCAGTTGCCATATGAGAGAGACAATGTAAAAGGTCTATGTTCACTTTCTTTGGCCGACGTGGGGTATCAGTGTCATGGTTGTGAAATAAGAGTTAACGGGGAGAGAAAAAGAATCAAAGAAAGGGAAAGAAAGGAAAATTTCTGTGGAAAACAAGGCAGTGAATGTCTGGCAACAGGAGCATGTAAATCTGTGATAATCTGTTCTTGCAACTTTTAAGAGAGAAATTAAGTCTGGTTTATTACACAGTAATTCTCAGGTCTCAGTCTGGAAAACAATCTGGAAAAGTGTTAATATGTACAATAAAAACACATCGGGGAACAGAATGTCTCTGCATAAAGCTGAATTAAACACAAACTTAAAAGATAGTAGTATCGTGAAAAATAAATTAAAGCTTAACTAATTTGAATGTTCATGATTGATCATGATCAAGTGTTTTAGATATGTTAACCATGCAAAAGATAAAATTTGTAAAAAATCTTCAGGCTTCACATTCTGCATATAGTGTTGATGCATTTCCCCTCAATCTCCCTGTGAAAAGTACAATATTAGATGCTGTGTTAACTTATCATTTTCAGCACGGTCACTATAGATCAAACATCCTCATTTGGTGAGTTAAATGAATCCATCTTATCACTATCTTATTTAGATCCACATTTTTAGCGCTGCCTTGAATCACAGGCAGCACATGCATCATTACTAAAATCGAAGGGACAGTTCCAGGGGATGAGACTTTGGCTCTGTACACTGCAGTCAAATTAAAGTCATTCCACCACAGCCACCTCGCTTGTAACCATGCCATTCTGTTTTTCCACTGCAGCTCCATCATGCTATGCCATTGTCTGAAAACTAAATCACATGTGCCTTTTTTCATTATCACTGAAAACCAGCTCGAGTTACTTCAAAGTTAAAAAACACTTTAAACACTATATGAATTAATATTCCACATGTATATGCAATTTACATGTTCAAATCAAACTGATTGGACTATCATTTTACTCTGATGAACATAACAGGCCTTCATTTTCCTTTAAATCTGCAATCTTAGCATCAGAAACCTCTGAGCATAAAGATTCAGATAGAAACCATCTGTGTACCTCCTGTGTGCGTCTGTTAAACTGCAATAACTTATGTCCTAATACTTTGTTAAACATTACACATCTCTTCCATCTTCATAGCTGCCAAATTCGTCAGAACAATATTTTCATTCAAAGTGGCTCTCAGTAGGGGGGCATTATTTGTTGCTCAAAGTCTAAAAAGGAACCTACAGATTGTTTTATGGCATGATAGATTTTTTTCAGGATGGATGTACGATTGGGCCTCTATTTTTGACTGTGTACCATTAGTGTATCCTTTTTGAGATCCTGCTAATTATGACATCAGCAATGCCACTGAAAAGAACAGTTTAAGCATTTTCAGAGGGACACAACAACGTCTCCGAATGAATAGCAACAAATACATTTCTCCTCTCCAATGCATCACAAGAATCACAGTCCACAGATGTCCTGATCTACAACCACAAGAGTCCTGTGTTTAGAAGTGGGACCTACCAAATGTTAGACATTTGAAATGTTGCTCATCTGTGTACTCTAACTTATTCGTAGATAACTCTCAAGTGCTGCATTATTGTGGCTCCTTTTTTTCCATGGCCATCATAAACCGCATGCAGCCTGCAGAGCTTTGCACCCCGGTGGCGACGCGGCTCTACAAATACTGAATGAATTCTGCGCAATGAATCTTAGGATTGATTTAAGTCGCGATGGTGATGCAAACGGATTTGACAAGTAGGATGAATGTTTTCGGGACCATAACAGAAGCAAACAAGAGGGGAACCTTTCACCTGGGAACCATTACTCTAACAGCTGCGTTTCCGGTGAAGGAGTCTGGGGGGTATTTAGGGGTTGTGCGATGCAGTCATGTGTCCCAAATAAACGTGTTCTCCCTGCAGCCAGATGTTCAGGTTTGCACTGATGGTGTTAACAGCTGCCGGTAAAGTATGCATCACTAACGTAAGACAGGAACCTGCTGACTGTGGTTTGTTTGGGCAACCTCTTAATGTAGTTGTTATACAGCTTTATGTGCATTATTTCACAGATTTTTCATATGAAACCAGTGTCTCTCTTATTTTTTTCTAGTTTTAAAAAATCTTTGATATTTCTGAAGTAAGAAATAGATGTCCAGGCCCTTCTTGAAACAATTACAGACATACATTTATGTATCAGTATTTTTTCAAAGAAACAACGAATCAAGCTACCAAAAAAAATCAAATAATGTAATAATTAGAATACTTTATTCATTCCAGCTGTATTTGACATCATATATGAAACAGTCATTTGGTGGTGCACAGATTGAATTCTTCATCCTATTTTTTCAGCCACTGAGGGGCAAAAAGGGGAATCTTGTTAGTTTCAAATTCATCTAAACAATTTTGATCTCTGTCTAGAGCTGATAATGCTAATGAAGTTTGAAGAACCGGTCCATTCACATGTCGGTCATGATGCTGTTCAGGTCACCTTAGAAATCCCTCTAAAGAGGCACTGACCTCACTGCCCATCGATGTAACACACAGGATCAGAGACAGATCCTGTGATTGTGATTTTGAGCCAGTTATGTAGACACATCTCTTACTTTGCTTGTACTAGCATAGCTTGTAGCAAGTGCTCCAGTGGTCCACACCCACAGCGTACATTACAGGGACCACAGGGAACACAGACATGCATCTTCTCAAAGTCCACAACACACATGTGGACCAGATGCTCAAACTCCCATGACCACCTCAGCAACTCCCCAAGGAAGAAGACCCGGTTCACTTCTTAGGGGCCAGGACAAAATTCATTGATTTTCTGCATTATGAGCAAATCTGTCTGTGGAAATGTGGACTGTTATACCTCTACAATCAGAGCGCACCATAGTGTATTTCCTGCTTCCTCTAGTTACTATTTGTAGCTCTCAATGAAGTAGAACATTTGGGAGTTACAGTACATCTGTAAATTGCAAAAGAGTCTCATGGTAATGAGTTATATCAATATAATAGCAACAATCATACATGATAAAGACAATTTGGAAATCTGACCAACAATCAGATGTCACAATGGTTATCTGCTCTTTTAAACTCAAAAGACGTCATCATTAAATATAATTTTCTTGGGAATTTGTTGGCTGTTTGTCTGCAGTGATACAGCATCACTCTGTGTCTTTCTGTAACTTTCTCAACCCTCAGCAAAGACCAGCCACACTAGTTATTTTCCAAATATATTTTTCACAACTAAACATTCACAAACTAGAAATGTGAGACAGTATCACCACGAGGCGTGCCGTCAGCTCACGTTCGGCGGGTCCCGGTCAGTTCTGCTCAGTAAAAACAGGTGAGAACAGATCTGTTTTCACACCATCGGAGATCCTTTCAATAGCCGAATTCGAAAAATTTATCACATCATAATTCTGTAGACGGAACATGGAGCCATTTGGCCTGTGGTCGACATGCTCGGAAACGGGAAGCAGATTTGTTCATTCAGGATGCAGCTGGAGAGCCTTTGCTTTGATTCAGAGCCTGCAAAACGCACATCAGGACGCAAAGCAAACGTGAGAGGCACTCACTGATCTGAAAGGTGCAACCGGTGATCCTGAACGCATGCCTTACAGGTGGGGTCAGGACCCCTCTGGTGACGTATCTTGAAGGTGAAATGTGAAATGTGAGTCTCGGGCCTGCTTTAATTTAGTCCCGTTAAGATTGGGCTGCAGCTATCGGATCACAGCGAAACACAGAACTCAATCACAAGCTTCTGGATTTGGACTCATAAATATTTTATGTCTGCTGACTCTCAGTGTGACTCACATTATAGACAACTGCTGTCAAATTAAGGAAAACTTCAGACTGTGTGGACACAACACTCACTTTGTCCTTATTTGTCCATCTGCTCTTGTCCATCTCAAGAGCACCAAAAGGTATTATTACTTATATATATATATTTTTCCATTTGTATTGTTTTTTGATGATATGATGCTATTAGTATTTCCCCACTGTATGGTCGGTTCATTACAGTAGCTAAAGGCATTTACCCTTATAAAGATTCTAGCATGGGAGGATTATCCTCAGGTTTGCAGATCTCATATGATATATCCTAACATCTGCTTTTTATTGTCTTTTTGGATTCACTGGAAACAGTTCTGTGACATAGTAGCCACACCACACCAAATATTAAAAGCCAAGGCTTGTTTGACTTCTTTTCTATACCTGTGTTCACTGATATTTTGTCCAACTTTCAGCCTAAGGCCTTTAGCCTTCTAAGCACTTTACTAAATCAGTAATTCCAGCTAAACCTTGTTTCCAGTAGCCGAGAGTTGCTTTTGACATCGTTGAAGACTTTAAACCGGTGCTGAGGTTTTTACATCCGACACTTATGACAGTCAGGTCAATGAAAGTGGCCAAATGGGTTTATTTTGGTGAAAATGGTGAAAATATCTACTTTAATTCCATTTGTGATGTGGTTGTAGCAAACACCGAGTCCTTATTATATTTAGACAACAACCTAATACCTAATACTTGAATAATTAAGCTGCAAAATGTCACTATAAATCTAATTTAAAGTGTCTCTGTGAAGCTAGTGTTCCTCTCTTGAGTAAAAACAAGTGCTACTTTGTGCTCCATTTGGCTCATTTACGCAGGAAATTCTTTGCCCCTGGTTGTAGACATTTGCTTAAATTAAATGAATGAAAATATGTGTTACTCAGGGCATAAAATAAGTTCTGTGACCTGAAAGAAACTGTAGCCTTGAAAACTGGCGCTGTGGAGGGAAAAAATAGTTTTCACTGTTTAGATATGTGCTTTTGAAAGAAGATGTCTAAATATTTACATTACATGACAGAAAGAGCTGTTCTTCAAGTCTAAAAAACCATTTGTGTGAAGGAAGAGGTGTCAAATGATTTATTGTTGTTAGAAGAGAATATTAGCCAGTTACAATTAGAGGAAATGTCTTTTAGAATGTCAAACATTCCGACTCTGTGCTGGATGTGTGTATGGAAACCAAAACTGTGAGCGCTATGTGTCAGCGCTAATTGAGTTTTCTTTGTTTGTTTGAGTCGAGGGTTGGTTTTGGATGCATTGTGATGTGTCTCTGTGTGAGGAAAACCTTTTAAATGAACAATCATTCGTCAAGAAAGACACTTTGAAAATTCCAATGTCAAACTCTGACTGGTGGAATGAATACATTTGAATTTTAGAGTAGTAGTAATATAACTTTTATGCACCAAATAGAATATGCTGGATAGTTTATCACACAACTTGTTTGTGAGAATATTTTAAAATAAGAATTCTAATTAAAAAGATAACACAGACTTTTAAAATAGGAATTGAATGCTTTTTAAGTCATGTGCGATGGGAGAAAATAATTATTCCCTGAAAAGTGGGATTTATTTGAATGAAAAGGCCACCAGTTTTGTCTTTATGTTTCAGATATGACACAGCAGCAATTAGCAGACAAACTATAAATTCATCATAATTGTTTAATTAGAGTAAACATCCATCTGAACTAATACATAAAACACATGGGGGCGCGGGGCAAATGTGAAGGTAAAAGGTTTGGTAAATATTGGGCATTCTTCTTTGTTGCCTGTACTTTCATGGTTGGTAAATATGCACAAATATGAGTGCCTGCTTTTTCTGTTTCCATCCCTCTATACATCAAACAACTTCCACAAAATATCAAAGCCTGAATAAGCCTACCAGTGCCCTAAAATGCGAAATCCTTCCCCTCTTCACTCACCCTCATAAAAAACTTGGATTTGCTTGACACACATGGGTCACCTTTTCAGGTCATGAAATCCATAATTCCAGATTAATCTGTTAACCTCACCCCGGGCCCGTTCGCTGTGGCTCTGTGATGTTTATGTTATAAAATCCATAGGAAATGGATGAGAAACAGCTGCTGCGGGAAGAACTGATGTGCGTTTTCAACGTCCCGCTGGAGTGGAAATGAGACTTTTGTTCCACAGTAATAGAAATTTGTCTGACCGAATGAAGCGTACATGCGTTCAGAAACGCCTGCATAGTTCTGTCCACAGTTTTACGCATCTGGCCCCAGCGTTGGACCTCAAAGCAGACAAGTTTCCCTGCAGGTTTCAGGTAGATGGCTCCGAGAGGGTCCTAGTCTCCAGCGATGATGAGGGTCGCAGTGATGATGATGGAGGTGCCTTTGGATCCCCACTGGAACTGCATGACATCATTCCTTTCTGTGGTCTCTGTCCAGAGGCAGTTCTCCTGAAATATTTGGTTACCAGCTCCCCTGGTGATAAAATAAACTCACATTACAGATGTGGCTCCTGAAGCTGTTGATCCAGAGCTGCTTCTGTTGGCTCGTGCAAACAGAAGCTCTGTTGTGTTTTTTACAAGCTCACTTCTCAAATGACTGGCTGCGATTTCACGTTTGGGTCTCAAACGAGAGCCATTTAGAAAGTCCGGTCCCTGTAGGCGCAAAGTCAGCGGCAGCTGATCTATGAGCGTTCACTGTGTGTCGACATTTACACTCCACGGATAACCAGTTTATCAGAAAACTGCTTTGTTTGATTTGGTTTTTCCAGCTTTCCTGATGCCTGTATGATTCTTTGCCTGCTCTGGAAATTTCACTTACATAAAGAGCAGCTATCAATGAGCCAATGTTTGACTTTTTCACAGTTTCTTGTGGAAAACCTTCTGGTCCCTCCAAAAGAACAAAAGTGCAATGGCTTTAAAAGAGAAAACACACAAGCACGTTAGACTCGACTGTTCCAGAAAGATTATGTTTACTTTAAAACGAATTTGCCTGTTTATTCTTTCAAATAACTCTGGTTGCATTTTGCTCAAATTTTTTTCCGGTCAGTCTGCAGTTGATCTACTTTAAAATAACAAAGCTATTTATCTCACTGGTGCTCTCAGTTCTTGTGTTTGCCTTTGGTTTTGGTTTGTTGGTTTAATCCAGTACTGTGTGTCCTGCTTCCCTTTTGTAGTTTTTCTCCACATGTGTTTCCTGTGGCAATTATTTCATGGGTTGCACCTGGTCTCTGCTAATTTCCCCAACTGGCGCTCATTTCTCTTATCATTCTTTCAGTGAACAGTGTATGTGCCTGGTTTGACCTCATGTAGCTTCTGTCAGTTAAATTAGTCCCGTCTCGTGGTCCTCATTTACTTCTGACACCTTTAGATTGTGGTTGTGCTCGCCCTGCGATGGTACTTTATATTATCTTAGATAAACCAGTTGTTCACTTCATGGCCTTTCTTCACCTCCTCAGTCCTACATTTGAGTCCTCAACCTCCTGTTCTTCCACCATCTGTGATAAGTAGACAAGATGCCTGGATGAAAAACTTGCTATCTTGTTTGGTAGACTAAATTGTAAAAAAAAAAATTCAAAAGACTAAAGGATTTGGTCACACATTCTCCACCATTTCCAAGTTTGCACTCTAAACAAAGACGATGACTCCTTTGTACAAAAATGTCAGATCTCCTTGGGTTGTTTCTTTTCATTGGAGCAGCACTCAGATCTCACAAGCTTTGATAGCTGGTTTTATTGAATCATCAGGCACTTGTAGGTGTAATTCATTTCTTCCTCTGGCTGGGCTCCAGGTTTCCAGCTGAGCATCACTTACAAAAATATGTTGTAACAATTGGAAAGACTCAGATTGCCATCATTTGTAAAGAGGCTTTGGCTTCACAGGTAAATCATTGAATTAAGTCTCTGAAGGGGGTGTGATATATGGGACTGTACAACAGTTTGTGGAAACAAGCCCAGTTGTATCCAAAGCAGGACCAAGAAGATCGTGAATACATCACTACACAATATTTTGTTGACTGGGAGGAGGAAAGGATGTGTCACACTAGCTAAACAAAACTGAATACAATAGTAATATGTTCCAAAGAAAGAGCATTTACAGATGTGTGGATTGTTCGAGTAAAAAGTTATATGCTAAAATTCAACATTGTGGGTTAAACTGTCTCTGTAAAGCATACTTCCCTGTATTAGGCTGATGGGCCCTGATTCTGCACGTCTGCTGGATGATGTGCAGAGTCCTGATTTAGCTTTTCTATATGTGACTGGGTGAACAGTTTTCATGGGTTCCAGACTCTGAATAGAGGAATTTTCAACATCTTTTTAATCAATCTACTTTTTTAACGCTGATTCTCCACATTTAAAAGGGAGTTTTTAACATCAAGACAGAGCACAAAATCTGTTCTGCTATCCATCCTTGCGTTGCCTTCTTTTTATTGCTGACCTCTCCAAATCCTGATATTTGTATTGCATCTCCCACTCTTTGGATCTTTCGGACTCTGATCATAACTTGGATTCCCCCCTCCAGCTGCAAGTAGAATAGTTGGAATATCACAGAGCAACGTTCTCCTTCCTCCTCTATTCAGGGACAATGGCTGCTTTCAGCTTCCTGGGAACATTCGGTGGCTCCTTCTCTTATCACGCCGACATCTAAGATTCTGTGTGTCAAATCTTTTGATGACTTGCAAACGATTAGTCTTGTGCACCTTAGCTTGTTGAGTATTTGTTCCTTTTGTTTCTATGTACAATATGTGCAGACCAACACATCCATGCTAATTTTGTGATGTGTGATGTTAAAACTCTTTGTACACTAACACTATTAACCAAAGTCAGCCCCGTTTACTGGGCTCCTGTTTTTTGTTTTTGGAAGCGGCCCAAGTGGAGGCTGATATAATCTTGATGCTGCCGACTGCTAAAACTGGCTGTGTTTCTGTGACATATGATTAACTTCACAAGCATCTGTCTGTCGGCCCACTTGGGACTCTTTCATTTCCACAGAGTGTTACTCAGCGAAAACAAAGGCTGCTCCCACTGCTGGAGTCCGTCCAGATCTGCAGCCGAACGTCACTGTCGCTGAGAAACTGTTAACCTTTAACATTGCAAATGAAATATTCCCTCAACAGGCGGACAAAGAGGGCAAATGAGACGGATGCTCAACCTCCCCAGCTAAAAAAGAGAAAACATCACCTTTAGTCAGCCTGTTCTTGTGTCTGCTTTGTTGTCGATTATCAAATAAAAACTGTTACATCTCAGATCTGTGACACGTGAAGTGAATTTCAGTCCTGACCTTTTCGACTCGGCCTCAGAGTCCACAACGCTGAAATGAAACTGTCTTTCTTTTTTCTCAAAGTATTTTCTCTGTTTCTCTCTCAGAGGTCACGCTTTCCACTCTTGACTGTTCCAGGTTCCTATCCTTGAGCTTTTTACGAGACGAGAGGTTAGGAGCCCCAGATGGTGGAGGAATGATGGGGCGGGGGGGTGGAGAAAAAGGGTACAGAGAATCGAGAGAGGAGAGAAAAGACGAAGGTGGGCAGAAATTTTGGTCTGTCTTGTAAAATCTGCCCCCACATCCCTCCTTTTGCCTTTGTCTCTCTCTGAGGGGTGATAGCTGTGATGTTTCTTGATGTTCTTCCAGGCTCTTGTTGAGATTGACAAACCAGAGTTTTGAGGCAGCTCTGCAGCAAGCCTGCGAGGCAAAAAGCAAAACACAACACGCATGGAAAAAAAGTGGAATGAAGTTGCTGTGATGAAAATCTGAAGAGTGAATGTAGAATCGCTTGTCTTCAGGCACAGTGCTGCTGACGGTGTGATAGCACAGCCTGTTTTATAGTGAGGTGTGACTTACCTGTCACTGGACATCTTTCTGCAAAATGTACATAACCAAAATCAGCTGGTGGAGGTCAGCTCTGCTTTATTCCACCATTATTGTTAAAGATAAGACGCTGGGCTGCCATAAAATGATCCAAACCTATCCAAACCCTTACAAGTGAGGAAAATTAACTTTGTCTCCTGTAAAGACTTGAAGAGCAATGTCCTGGGTGAAAACTCGACATAGTATCTGCACTGTCCCGCAAGAAGTCTATGAATAAGACACCAAACCATGTGAAATGTTGTGACACGCCATTTGGGTTAATACCCTGAAACCAGCTGTCTTATCTACTGAGCAACACGTCCACATCTCTTGAGAGTACCTTCAGACTTTTGTGTGCATTCTTTTCCATTGCTGCATTTTCTTTTACAAGATGCGCTGGAATAATTGAAAAAGTTGTTAACTCACTTGTGCTATCCTTGTTGTCACTGTTGCCAGGTGTTATGTTGAACTGCACGTTGCGGGATCTGAAAGTGCCTGGCCTGCAGCGGATTGACTGAGAAGCATCTCCCACAGCTCCAAATGACTTTATGTGGCTCCATCTGTTCTGTGTGTGTGTGTGTGTTATTTGGATTTTAGGTGAAGAGATCATTCATGTGAGCTGTCCACTCGCTGCTGAAGTTTGATCCTTCAGATTCTGTGGAAACTGTGAGTCTGAGAAAAACAATCCGGGATCAGAACGGCACATGTGCTCATCTTTTACCCAGCACAGGTCTGTGTTATCGTCATGCACTACAGAGTGTGTGTTCCTGGTATGTTCATGTGCCCATGGCACCGACAGTTTGTGGTATATGAGGTTTGTGTCTCCTCTCCAGATTTCTGATTCCAACAAAAAGGTTGAAAAGGTTGGTGATTAAAATACAATTATTGTTGATTAAACTGAATTCACCGTAATGACAATTTAATTTGGACACTTCCCTAATTGCATAGAGCGTCATTTGTAAAATTCTGTAATACTCATAAATCACATATTTTGCTCCTAAGTAAAGGCTAAGCATTCTTTGTAGAGTGGATCAGTCTGAAAAATTAAATGTTTCTTAATCGGAATTCTTCTAAATTAAAGATCAGATTTCTTTTAAATCTGCAGAGAGTTGCTGAAGATGAGACAAGGCTGAGCCTCCTCCATTTTTGTTCCTACTATTCTGAAAGAATCAGTCCTCACCTCTACCAGTTTGGATACAATTCCGGATTACAAAGCATTTCCTTGCGTTTTTACTTGTGGGCTGTAGTATTGGTTTTACATTACCACAGACTCTTTTCTGGCCCGTGCTTAACTTCTAGCTTTTTGTGCAACACGTGTGAAACTGGTCAGCTGCAGCCCTCATACATATGTGCGCTGTTTATTTTGCAGAGATTTTAAACGTTCATGTCCCGTAACGCTTCTTTCAATGAGCGACAGGCCAGGGATTTATGGTGAGGTGGCAGCGACCCTCTGCACTGTGAACAGTTCCTTCCTGTGCTGCTGACTCTGCAGACAGCTGGTTGTTCCACATGAAAGACGACCCTGCAACAAAAAACCCAAACAATGGCTTTCATTTAGGAGATGTTAAACTGCAGACATAAAATGTAACTCCTGGTTTTAAGACTTTTGCTTTTTGCACGGTTTTCTGGAAAAATGGTTTTCCGGTCTTTGAGTTTGTCATGATCAGACAGAAGTGGCACCCAACACACAAAATACACAATATGCCACTAACAGGAATGCACCTGTACCTTTGCTGTTAGTCGAATCAAAATATCTCAGCAAACAGACTAAAGGGAAAGGGTCCAGCATGAGCTATAGGTCAATTAGACAACAACTTCATTTCATCATCACTATTCCTCTAGACTGAGGTTATCGTCAGATTGCCGCTGCAAGAACTGATGATGCTTAATTTATTTGTGGCCGTTACACATAAAAAGTGTTTACTGAAGTTGACATTCAAATGGAAATGGTTCTGTTGAGTGTCGTCTCTAAAAGGGCCACGCATTTTAAGACTGGTTCTCAGCCCTGTCGTGTGAGCTCCTCCTTCCTTCTCTTTTTTTTTGTATTATTCACTTTAAAAATTATAAGAAACTTTTCAGTTTCACCTCAGGTCTGCAGCTAAATGCTTTGGTGCTGAACGGGAGATAAATTACTCACGCTTGTGCAGTTCAACAGGACATTCACAAGGTTTATTTCACTTTAAGAACCTTTGGAGCCCTTTATCTGCCCGAGCATGTGGAAACATTCAGGGCAAAAAATTATAAGTTAAGTGATATCATAAATCATGTATTGGTGATGTACCACAGTCTATAAAACCCCGGGGCAGAATTAGTCTTCTCGCGAGCAGCTGGCGCTGTCTGGACCTTTGCTGTTGAGGTTTGGGCTGCGACGTCGCCTTGTGTCTTTTAAAGTCAGCGTGGGTCCCTTCTGCAGCGGAGGCCTAGTGGGCACTACAGATGAGTTATATGTATTCATGCAAGCTGGTTGCACCTCTGTGCGTCTTTTGTGTGTTGCAGTGAGGCTGAGGGGAGGGCAGGCGTGCAGCCAGACAGACGGACGGGTCCTGACGGGCCTGTTGTACAAGGGCCGCAATGAAAACCCGATCCGTCCTGATGTAATGCTAAGTCACTCCGTGTTAGCGTGGCGCAGAGAACGGGGAAAGAACTGGATTCTCTCGTCTGTAATACATTCAGTCCACAGTCGTATTTCACTGCTGATGCAGAGTACAGCAGGAGGTAAGGATGAACATTCGCATGCACACTTTGTGGCTGCTTCCTCATGTATCTTTTTTAGCTCCAAACTGCAGCCGTGTGTGCTGCTCAGAGGTGGTTTTGTGGTCGAGGTGAGAAGTGACTGGACCAAAGGACACCACACATGATCACCCTCCAGCTGCAGAGCGGTGTTCTCGGTTTCACACGAGCCTCAGTGTGAATGAAAAACCATGTCAGCAATCTGTCCCTCAGCACAGTCGGGCCACACAACCCGAATTTAAGCTACACAACAGTCCTAACAGAAAAACAGTCAAACTGGCAGAGAGCAGCGTTCTGTGATGTCACCTTTGGGGTGCAAATGTAATGAAATTAGATCAATTTAAGGGGAAATGGGAGCGTACGCTAAATGTTCTCATAGGGTTTTGTGCATATCCCTTCATCCATTTTCTAAACTGAATGAAGGTAAGGCACATTTTAACCTCGGCTGTCTTGGTCCTCCAAAAGTAAATACAACAATCTATTATTTTCTACCTTTAAAAAATAGATTTATGGAGTTTTCCTTCCTTTAATGAAAGGCTGATCAATCAAATTCATGCCTTTGTTGTCCTCTGTTCATGAATGCATCCCTTTATTTCCCTGTGCTTGCCTTATGTCTGCGCTCCTCTGACTGCTTGGCCATCTCCAGCTCTCTAATGACCCATTCACTCTGTTCTCACAATGACTTCACCGTTTCTCTCATTCAAATGACTTCTTTCCGCATTTGCTCCATCTGATTTCCTCTTTTCTCTAAGGATGTTTATTAAAGGTCTCACCTGCTTTGTCTCCACCAAACTGTAGCAGAAAATCTAACATAAGCAACGAATCAGTCAAAAAAAGAAACAAAAACAACATTCAGGTCTCCTGAAAGCAGCAACTCTTTAGAAAAAACTTTAAAAATCTGTAACTTTTCATTGACATGTAACCACTGGTACATTAACAGGTGAATGTATAAGAATTTCATCATATTATAAAACTTTGTTGCAGTCACTTTAAATGGTATTAGTTTACACGTGTAGTGCTTTTAGTAATAAGAAGTGACTTGGAGTTTGTAAGATGCCCTTTGTTTCTCGGATATAAAGGGCATCTTTTGAAACTTCTAGGCATCCAATTATCGCTCATTGTCACGTCTGGGGGAAATGTTGGTGTTTTTGTCTTGTCTCCACGTTGTCTTGTCATTTCCTGTTTTATTTTGAAAGATGCATCCCCTTGTTTCAGGTCACTTGCACTTCCTGTTGTGTTCCCAGTCTGATTGTCTCCTTGATTACCTATTGTGTACACCTGGGCTTCCTTTCCCTCGTCTCCCCTTGTCCCGTGCCAGTGTATTGCGTTCCATGACCACAGTGCCTGTCTCGACCATCCCTTGTCATAGTTAAAACCTTGCCTTTGATCCCGTTCCCCACCTTTGTGCCTCCTGAATTTTTGCCTCCTTTGAGTGCCTTTGTGTTTTTCTCCTAGACGTCCATTCCTAGTGAGTATTTCTTTGTTACTTTGTACCTTGCTCATAGTCTTGTTTATTGTTTTGATACTTTGTTCACAGCTTTGTCTTCCTCATAAGAGTGATTATATTTTGATACTTTGTTCATAGCCTTGCTATCTTGTTTTCGTACTTTGTCTCCACTCTGAGAGTGCGTTTTTTGTTCAATACACCTTTTGGAACTAACCACCTCTCTGCGCCTGAGTCTAAAACTAAACTCCAGCCTCCTGACACTCATCAATAGTTTTTGTGACTGCAAGATCTTACAGCAAAGAAAGAATAATGATTTTACCAAAAAATGTCAATTTCTGAGATTAGAATTTGGAAATGAACATAATTTCATATTTCACTTCAAAGCAGTTTAGTGGACAAAACTTTTCAGATGGCATCCCTTCAATTATTTTTCCAAAATCTTTAGTTCACAAGTCATGTCTGTTTGGTTTGCGAATAGAAATCAGATTAACTGGAATATTTGTTGACATCTGGACTGTCTTGGTTCATTACAGCATTATGTGCATGTATGAAAGCTTACATGTCTGCAGACGCCCCGCAAATTGAGCCACTGTGCTGTGCGCCCGTCTGTTTCCTCACATTAGTGTTTGTTCCCTGTGGGAGGAAGGATCGGCACTTTATCTGCCACAACGTGTGAAGCACCAGCTGAACCTTACAGCTTCCATCAGATTCATCCAGTCAGCAAAAAGACTCAATGGTGTTGTTGACCTCTGAGCTTCTGAACTAGCAGCTGTGACAGATCAACCGTGTTTTTAAATTCCAGCTTTATTTATCAGAATGATGGAGAATAACCAAAATTTACCTCAATGCCAAGTGTATTTTCCAGAAAAATGTCCCAACATTCTCTGGTTTTGCTGCTTATCGACACAGTGGCTGTTTTGAATTTTGTCTGTTTGATTAGATAAGTTAAGGGCACAGTTTATTACGTCTGAACATCTCAGCAACATTTCAGTAAGTCGTTGCTCTCAATCTTTCACTGTCTGTGTGAATTTAGGCAGAGAGGCGAGCTAGAAACATACTTTATGAAGGTTAGTGCTGGACTAAATCATTTTCTGGGTTCAGACCCAGAGCCAAAGCACCGCCTGGTGCTTTTATCACAAGCAGACAACGCTGAGTAACCTAATATTAGATCAGAGTGCCGCTGTAATCCCTCAGACCACATTCTGCGCTTGTCCAGGTGACATTTGTCAGCATTCTTTAAAAAAGAATGCAGTGGTCTGATTGGTCCAGTGGTCCAGATTTGTGGATTTGTGGATTTCCCATCATTTTCAAAGGTATAGGTACCATGTCTAATCCACTGCTTTATTCAGCTTGTGTACAATAATTACAAAACACCTCCAGGGCAGCAAAAGAAATCTATTATGCTCCTCTCTGTTTCTTTATCAGTGGGGACTTAGTGTTCCTTCTGTCATGATGACAGTGTCATGACGAAGTTAAAATAAGATCAAACTGCCAAGTGGTCATGGAAATGCATTTGTTTATTTTTTTGGTTGATTTTTATAAAAGGGGAAAAACTCAGAGTGGTTACATGAGGATCCAAGTGAAAAGTGCATAAAAAAGAGATCCACTCTCTACCTGAGGCCTGAGAGAAACCAGAGTGGTTTGCACTCTCACACTTTGTCATGTGTTGGTCAAAAACCGCCAGACACCACAGTGGAAAAAGCGAGTAAATGACCCACAGCGGAAAGGGCCATTTCCCGGTCACACACGCAACCTGTCAGAATTATTGACACCACAATCAAGATGTAGATGTCGGCCTCAATCAGCGTTTTCCAACTTTACAAGATCCACGCTCTCGTTATTTTCTGGCAGGCCTCTGGGTCCCACAGAATCTGTACGGCTTGGCCAGCAACACATGTGGTACAATTAGGCTTCTCTTCATCGTGCACGTGTTCTTGGTTTCTGAGGTATTTCAGCCATTTCAGAGACCACAAAAGCTCCAAAGAAGAGTCTCGGGGGCACACTGAAAGCCTCTGAAGATGGTCGTTAAAGGTGACAGTGAAGTGGATCAGTTCTTGGAATCAGAGAAAAACATATGAATCTTAGCTGGCAGCAACTGATACAGTATAAAAAGCCTCTTCATGCTATGCCCAGATAGTATTATCAGTCCAAAGGTGCAGAGTGTGGGTGATGTAAACATTATCACGTCCTCCTTTCTACAAAAAACACACAAAAAAAGTTTTTCATCTAAAATACATCCCCCACATTACAGTAAAGGTGGACTTATGATACCGATTTCACGCATGAAACCTCATCAAAACCTGATAACTAATAGGGAGCACGTAAACCAACAATCAAACATGCTACTTAAGCCATCATTCTTCATAAGTTATTAATGTCACCCTCACAGGATATGGGTGAGGCTGTGGGTCATAAAAATGGACAGAGTTCAAAAACTGATAAATAACTTAAATACTTTTCAGGTGTCAGTTATCTTTGAGATGTTTTTAATGCAGCTTTGCCTTTCATTAGTCAGTAACTGGTTGCTCATTTGGGGAAAAAGGTTAAATAAAAAAGCTTTCACATCCCATTGTTCAGTGGAAAGAAACCCAAAATCATATATCTATGGATATTATCATGAAACCTGAATGTAAATCTGAAATGTAAAGTGGTTTAAAAGTGTAAAAAATGTATTTAGATGGAAATGAGTTGTCAAAATAGAATAAATCTTGTGCAGTGGCCCTGCCACTGTCACACAACAGCCATGAAGGAAGCAAAGCGTGCAGTGAGCAGTGAGAGTGCACTCTGGAGGTCTGTTAGGCTTTAGGTCCAGGTAATAAACTTTATAGTAAAGGTGATTGGTCCTCTGCCTCTGATTATTCAGGCTGAAGTCAACTCAATCTCTATCACACTGCAGCTGAAAGTAACAGAAAATGTAACAGAGTGCTATTACTATTTAAGTAATCCGTATGCAGTTTGGCCATTTTTCATGATCAGGTTCTAGCAGTTCTCTTGCCAAATGGAGGCTAAATGTCTTTAAGACACATAAAATTGGGATAAATTTGTCTTTCAAAAAGAAAAAAAACTCTATATTGTCTTTAGAGATCAGAGTCTGTAGTTGATGGAAAATAAAGTTGATCAAATTCAGGTCTGCAAGCAAACAATAATAATATGTCCAGTGAAAAGTGGGTGTAATGTACAAATAGATTCTTCCTGCAAAGAGCTTGTCTGGAAATGATTTTCAAATTAATAAATGGTTCAAAATTAAGATGGCGGTTCACAAAGTCTGAATTAGAATTGATTTCTTCGCTCTAACGCAGCTTTTGAAATGTCGACAGTTCTGATTATCTTAAATGGAACAAATAGAAAACTGCAGCCAGCTACTGATTAGCCTCTCTCCAGCTGTCCTGCATTTTAGGACTCACTAAGATATTGTTGTCATCTTTTGGGAGTTTTTGTGGTCATTCCTTCAATATTATTTTTCTTTTATATTCCAGAGGAGGATTGTCCTTTTCAAGCAGACACACCACTATGAAGTCTGGCCATTAGTTTTATTTTGAATTGATTGTGCTGGTTATTTAAAAAAGAAAAGCCATCAGATTTTCATGCAAAGCAGCTTTCAGTTAGATATGGGTATTGTTTTTTGGTCACATTTTCAAATGCACAATTTTAAAGTGCATTTTCCTTTGAAGGTGAAATTACTTTCTCTCTGTTGGCCTGTCTGACATACTGATGACAAATTGATTTTTCAAGTATGATTTTTGTCTGTACACCATTCCTGTGGAAAAAAACATGTATGCATGTGAAGCTTAAAGTGAAGAATGTTATGAATAGCATTGCATGAAAAACAAAAAGTCTGATCTGAAATTCATCCTGAACCACCCAGAGAGTGAACGTTTTGAGTCATGTTCCTTCTTATTTCTTTCTTCTCTCTGGGCCACCTGACCCTTACCCATCTAAATCATTTGTCTTGTCCTGTAGTTGATTCAAAGCTGCTGTATTTGACCTCTGACTTGAAGTCACTTCACTCATTCGCAACAAAACAGAATTTACTAGAAAGCTGCCACCTCCAAAACTAAAATGAAGTGTGAAAAACACTTGCTCCTCTCTGATGTTTGATAGATTGCACCCAGGGTTGTCCATAGAGTATTCGCTGTTCCCAGAAGTGTGCTCCTCTCTGATGTTCTTCCTCGGATCTGCTGGAGTTAGGGGGGGTGTCATGGCCCCTGAGTGCTCTGATTACCACCTTGACCACTGTTTACATCATTTCCCACCTCTCTCTTCCATAGTTTGTGAACCATCATGTGAAGAGCTGGACTTTCTGACCCAGTCATGTAGTCCTCAGGTGTCAATCCAAAACATTTCTTCCTTTTGTTGTCACTCACAATTTGACTGGTAGAAAAATTAGAATTTCTTGGTTGTGGTAGGAAAATAAATCCTTTCTGTGACAATTATTTTTTTATACCCCTCGCTCCCTCAGGGTGCTGAGATAATGAGATTATATTAATCCTGTCATTCTGTTTAGCGGAAACATCTGAGCAGTGGAATAAATGGTAAAGGCAATACATGGATGGATTATGTTGCATTGAAACAATATGCTTAGAAAATGTATGTCAATTTGATGTAGGATTTATTTTTTTTAAGTAAATGTTATTCAAGTCAAATTCAGCTGTGAATTTTTGAATATCAACAAGGCTCCTGTTTGAAATTGGAGATCATCGATCATCAATCCTGCTGAAAGTTCACTCCAAAAAACCTCATCCAGAGCTGCAGGGCCAGTGAAAAGATGTGGATGAAATTATCACTGCATTCCATGTCACGGATTTGTTTTTACATCCTCACCGACCAAAACAAGAGTGCAAGGTGCCAAGTGTGTGTGTGTGATGTCAGATCCTGCAGCTGCTCCCCTCACACTCAGCAGAGGAGCAGGTCTGTCAGAATCCAGAGTGATCAAAAGTGGCAGAGAGAGACACAGAAGTGTCTCCAATGCTGTGGACTGTCCAGGGTCCCTTTCAAAACACATTCAAGATTTCAGGCCCTCAAAAACATCCAAAAATTCAGATGTTTTCCATCGCAAATCGTCCGCCCAGCAGGGACCTGTGAAGCCCATAGAATGACATCAGAGTCAAGGAGTGGAGGAGGAGAGGGAGAGGAGAGAGGGAAGAAAAATTCTTCAAGTATGAGAAAATTTTACTGCTCTCCTCCTCCCCTCTTGCTCTTTCTCTTTCATTCCTTCTTTCTTTCCCTTTCTCCTTCTGTCCATCCCCCTCGTGCCGCTGGTCAGTCAGGGAAAGCTGCTCAGAGCCGGACAGAAGCAGGCACAGAGGTTTCTGGACCAGCGAGGAGAGAAACTCCTCTCAGCAGGTCAGACGCTTTTTTTGTATTCTCTGAAGCCCAACACTTGGCAAAATGCTCTTTTTTTGCAGGTTCTTTGTATAATAAATAATTGAGATATTATTGGATATTTGTTTTGTTCAAGTGATGAATTTATGGAAACCACAATGCAATAATGTGACTTATTGATTATCAGATAAATAAAAACTTCATGTTTTGCAGCTCCATAGAGGAATGAGGTAATCTTTGAAGTCAATATAGTCAGGTGTTACAAAACTTATTTGAAAATGGATTGATTGATTTCAAACTAGTTTTTCCTATTTGTGCTGTTTGGAGAAAAAAACAACTGCTTATTATCTGACATTTCCACATTTTTCCTTAAAATTAAAATCATAATTTCTGCACTAATCGATAACAAACAACATAAAAACCTTTCTCATTTCAAGGACCCCAATTTGCCACACCTTTTATGAATAAAGAACATATTGCTGCACATGTATGTTTTTAAAAAGTGAAAACTATTGAAGATGACTGCAGAAAACTGGATTTTTTGCAGTCATCTTAATCCTAAATTGGCATACACCATGCAATGAATTTTATTTCTAAAATAGATTACTTAAAACATTGACTTGACATGGAATCAGTCAGTTTAGATCCCAAATTGACCAGAAATGATTCACCTAAAGTGTTGGCTTTCAGAAATGACTGATTTGACTGTTTCTGCTCCTGAAAAATGAGTCTTATTGTTTATTATGGCGCTCTGGCAAAGTGGCACATGAGGCTGTTTGTGCTGGTCTGTGTGTGATGGATTTTCTCAGAGTATTTATTGTTACCTTTCCGTCAGAAGTGGTTGATTTTTCCAGTCTGAGTACCTCTGGTCAGAGTTTGCATGTTTAAGCACAGGTCCTCTTTTGGTTCTTCTCTCTCAGCCCAATTACACGTGTGCTGGTTTTTGTACCAGTTTTGAATTAGCTGAGAGGGAATGTGAGCATGCATTGAAATGGATAGAAAATAAACTTGGTTCTTTGTTGTTGTTAAATAGCACTCAAATCCCTAAAAAATATATTTTCAACACTTAATATGTTTGAAAAAGGCACACAAGGTATTTTTCTCGTCTTTGTTTGGGATAACTGACAGATTAACCAAAGACAGGATGAGAACATGAAGACCCAAAAACCATCAGCGTTGCTGCGTAATTGAGTGGACAAGTGGCCAGTATGTCAGAGCACCTCTGTGGATTTTTCCACAAAATTTGATAAAGCTTGAGATTGTGCCTCAGAGCTCAAAAGATTCAAACAAAAGCTTATTTCTCCTCCAAGTCCTATCAAGTCTGCAAAGAGAAAGAATTACTTGAGATCCCAAAAGTTGGTGCACATGCTTGTGAAAGAGTTGCTGTCTTTTGTCTTGCACTCTGTCCTTGATATATGCCAGGCTTTCCATGAGGAAGATGCCGGCATTGGAGGGTGCGTAGATGCTTAACTTTCTGGCACACATTGTTCCTCTCGAGATGTGCAAGTTCCCAGTTCCAGAGGCACCAATGGACCCCCATAATGCCGTTGATCTGAGCACTGATAACCAGCTGCTCGTCTCTCTTTTTCTATTGTCTGATAAATTTAGCATCAATTTTTTTTTACATTTCCAAAACTAATTCAATATTACACGCAGTCTTTATAAGTTATCCTGAGTTTATGACCAGATTACCTTGGACAAAATTGTGCAGTATGTCTATGAGCATGGGCATCAACCTGGCAGTTGTTCAAATCCAAATTTGAAGAATTTCAAATTTATTTTCTTTATTTATTTCTTTATGAGGGAATTTCATAATGATAAATGCATGACATTTTTATGTGCTTTCATTCCTGGAACATTTTTGTATGGTATTTATTTGTTAATGGAAAATGTGGTGATCATACTATTATCTTTTTTTATGAAAAAACACTGGGCTACAGAGAAGAAAAGCTCAGATATTCAAAGAACAAATGCACAGAGGAGGACAGGCATCCAGTCATACGATAATTATAATATTCCATCATAACGGCCCATTGGTCCCATTACATAGGCATTACATTAACAACAAGGCCAAGGACAGGTAAACAGGTCAACTTGGAAAGTCAAATTCTTGACCAGATGTGGAGCAGTGCGACTTGGAATTAAATAATTAGTCACTAGATCACTAGATTGTCTGTTTTGGGGGTTTAGTATTGGTGATGTGGAAAGAGGGAACACTTCTATCCGCTTCTCATGTGAGTGCCTTCTGGTTAATAGTATCAAATCATTAAGCCAAGTTTTGGTGCAGAGAGCCAAGTTTTCATTTAAATAGGCAGTCAGGGGGAATTTGTTTGGCTTCTGAAAACTGAGTGGACAGAAGGAAACGGCTCCACAAGCAGAAAGAGAAAGCAAATGTTTGGAGCAGGAAGGGAGGATTTCTGGAAGATTCCGTTGCCCTCATGAGGTCCAACTGCACGGCAGCTGGAAGAGCTGGCCATCGCAGGTATTTACAAGCTAATCATTCCCACTGAAGCTCACGGAGGGGTTTATCTTGGTGTCGGAGGTTCAAAGAGATGTAAATTAAACAGCAGATGTCGAGCGCTCCTTTTCGTCAGGTCAAATAAAATTAGCAGCAGGGAAAAGGGCGTGTGAAAAGAAGGTGTGGAAAAGTAGCAGGTTTATGTTTGAGCTGCTTACGTGTCCACACACCAAGGATTTTTCTTTAACCTTTGTGGCAACAGCAGAACAGAAAAGCTTCAGTTTTCCTTCTCAAACTCAAACCAGGTGTTTTATGTCCTGGTTTCAACAGGAATGCCCTCAATCAGTATTAAATTGGAAACGTCAGCAGATATTTTACAACCTGAACATCATCTTTGCGAAGAGCTTGACAAACAAATACTGTATTCTATGTTTCTTTGACAAAATGCTTCAAAATATACAAATAAAAATATTTTCACATAATTTTATTCAAATCAAGTCTAATACTAACATGCAAAAAAAATGAAATGTCTCAACATTCAATCTTCTTAATTGGGACATTTTTATGTGGAAGTTGCTGAAGGAATTTAAAGTGAGAAATTTGAAGCTAAAGTCAATCTTATGCACTTTTTACAACGTTCATCAAGCCAATTCTGAGCTGTCATTTGGAACAATGCAAGGGTTCACATGTTGTGCACAACCATTAGAATAGAAGCTAATTTACAAGGTGAAATCCACCAAAATTTAAGGATCCTAAGTTTCCCAGCTGAGCACTGCCGAGAGCATCCTGCTCAATAGTTCTTATTGGACATCTTTGGGTCAGCATTGAGGAATGTTTGTTGTCAGCCCTTCACATCCTCAGTGTTATGTACTGAGATGAGTATTATCTGATGCACCTGTCAAAGGTTTCCGTGTAAAATCTGGTCATCAGCTTCCGAGATTACCAGGATTTAGAGGAAGATCCTGTGCACATCACATAAAATCTTGCAGACATGAGTCAGGAACTTCAGGTGATCTCACCGACTTTGTCGACAGTAAGATGCCGTCAGGCAAACAGGCCTGAGAGTTTCTTTACCTGCTGTTTTGGATTTTCACCTCAGCGTCCCGCCGTTTATGCAGAAAGAGGGGAAAAGCATAAACCAGCCAGCGAGACTTTTGCAGACCGAAGGTCCGAGGTCAGGCTGGTTGGATCAGAAAGATGACATAACCAAAAAAAACAAGTCTTTACGACGAGAAGCTGCTCAGACTCTCATCACGTCCAGTCAAGAGTTGGATGAGCAGCAACAGCTGAGAAACATGCCAAGAAAAGAAGTGGGCACAGGCTCACTGAAATTTAAAGGTTTAAGATGGAAAAACACAGTCTGGTTTGATGAGCTTTGTGTTAAAAGTTATTTTTGCGAGGGTGGTGTTTGTGGGCCTCTGGACAACAAAAAGATATTGTTTGAATTGAACAAGCTCTCTGATACCTGATTTTTTAAAATGGAACAATCATTGAAAATAAGAAATAAACGGAAACAATGTATGAAATGTAAACATCTACACAGATAAGATCAATTACACATATTAAACAAATGTACTCAAGCATCCTTTAATGATAATTCCCTACAGCATCTACAGTCATCTCAATTAAGGTGATTACTAAAGCTATCAACTTTTCCCTGATAGTTCAGACATTTCTGAGTACGTGCACATCCCCTCTTAAACTGTATTTATTGCTCCACCAGTAGGGAGAATGACGTTATGCTGTTGCGAACTCCCAGCAGCTGCTTTCTGCATTCAGGTCTGCTGCTGCTGAATGTGGATGTGAGCGGCGGATCTGTCGGGTTTTAAGCAGCTTTAGTGATAAACCTCTCAGGGGAGACTGGGGTGGTTGAATCATTTTGCGTATTTAAGGATGTGATTGGCTATTATTTAAGGGTGGGAGGACATATCAAACGAAAGCCTGGCTATTGTAGGATTGATCTTTGCCCGCCGTGTCAGATTGACGTCGTTCTTTGAGGGTTTGAGGAGTTTTAAAAAGCTCTATTCATTCACATAGAAATTAAAAATTCGTGAGATGAAAATATACTTGTAGGCTAATGTTGTTTGAAGGGGAATGTCCGTGTAATGGAACTGTAATCCTAAACCTTATCAGATACATTTATGCTTATCGTAATTGTGTGTTTTAAACTGTTAACCCTAAATATTCACATGCTCTCCAGTGCCTTAGGACCAACCAAATCCTCATAATCCAAGGTGAGTGCATGATGATGTAACCTGATGTGCAGCAGCAGCTGTCTGTTCAAATGGCGGCATGAGAAGCTAAAATGTGGATGATTACACCATAAATCTCTCCAAATATGCTGCATCCCACAAATAAGGGGAAATTAATGTTTATACATGTGATACAGCTTACTTAATTTATAAGGAAACATAAACCCAGGAACTAATGTCATTAAGATGCCGGGTTAGTATTTTTGCTGTTGATATAAAAAGGGCTAAATACCCTCGAATAATGAACTGCAGTGTAACATGTCCCAGAGTGCCCGGTTCTAGTCTGCTCTATGTGTCAGAAAACTAGCAGCAGGATACAGCACTACTCTTTTAGAACAAGTTACTTTTTCCATGGAGTTTATTGGCTGACATGCTACACTGACAGGCCCATAAACAGGTAATGGTCCCCATTTGTGCTAATTGTGGCCAAAGTGGAGTCTGCTGAACTAACATGAAATGTAAGGTGAGCTTAAATGAGCTATTTTGTCTCCTCCAGGAAGAAAATCTTTGGAGTGCAAAAAAAAAAGCCAAAGGAATTACATCATAATTTGTCAGCCTGACTGAAGTGGAGCGACAGCAGCTGAAGGACCGCTTTGACCCACAGCGCTACCGCTGCATTCATCTTTCCAAACAGTCTGAAACCAGCTCCAGATCAACCAGCATCTTTGATTTCTAGTCGCACACCCAGGACAGGTTGTCCTGGTCTCATCCCAGTGATGCTTCCCATCATTCCTTCCCTCCTCCTCCTCTTCCTCCTGGCCGGCCAGGCCCACCTGATCCCATCCACCTCCAGGGAGTTAGAGGTCAGAGGTCAAAGGACACCAAGGGACACTGACCGGGACACCATCAAGGTGACTGTTTGTGTCTTTAATGTCTCTAGGACATATTGAAAGCTCACCACAAAAAGTATAAAGAAGAGATTTAAGTGAAATTTTGTCATTAGGTAATTTTTGCTAACATCTTTACCTGACTAGATCTGGACGTCCCTGCATCCTGATGGCTTTGTGCGTTTACAACTTCTTTCTGAGGAAATGGTTGTTACCAATAGTTTTTGTGGGGCCATAAAGGAGCAAAAGCAAATACTAAAAAGTAGCCAATAGACTGACCCACTGCTTCATGCTGCAGCTCATATTATCAGGCAGAGGCAATACCAACCCATCAAACAGAAGAAAAAAGTCAGTTAATTTTCCATCTCAGTAACCCCAAAATGTGGCATATATCTTAAGTAGACCTAGACAATAAAGATGTTCCAAGTGGAGATTACTGTCAATTTTCCAGCAGCCTGAACCAAAAAATATCTCGGACATTCTCAGTGATTGAATACTTCTATGTGTTATTTCACTGTATCATATTAGCTGCTTTTTTTTTTTACCTTGTTGTGACACGTGGGAGGTGATGAAGGGTGCTTGTGGTTGTGCGTGAATTGCCATAGCAGTTCTGGCAAATGGTGTGGTTTAGTTGAGGTTTTTCATAAAATCTCTTCTTTCATACATCATCGGTTGTTATTGTGAAGTCGGGGAAATGACAGAATGCTGCTCCAGTGCATTTGTGGCCCCATGAGGTTCCTATTATGTGTGACTGCGTGTATGACAGGGAATACGGGTTGCATCTGTCGAATGAAATGTGTGGTGAATGGTTGAATAAGAAACACATTGTAAAGCATAAAGCATTGAAGATTGGAGCACTCCATGCTCATGGATGGAAGGGTTAAAGGAAAAATCTCGAAGGAGACCTAATAACTCCTGTTCTCACACAGGTTATTGAGGTTTTTATTACGCATCTGTGACTTGACATAGAGACAATAAATTAAACAATAGAGAAAGAGACAATTATTCAGCCTACAACTCATTTTAAATGGATCATTTTGGGGTGTGGAGCAGCCCACTGGACAACGCTCGCCTACTCAAGATCTGCCAGTTTTGCACTTTATTACGGAAAGAGACAGCACGCAGCGAATAACCTTAGTTTATGACCCAATCTCAAATACTTGCATTTCAATCATTTGATTTTGGAATCAGACAGCTCATGGACAGCTGATCCCTGTTGATCCCTTAGTTGAGCTAATTCACTCAGGGTGCAAAAGGAGGGTTTTTCTGGACGTGTGGCGGCCAAAGCAAAATGCCAGAGTTGTATTTACACAGTGGGCACTGGCCTGTGAGAGGTAATAGGCGACTCTAAAACTCTAAAGTGCGGTTGTTTATGTGGAACTTATGTGGTGTGAGCTAAAATAACCTGAGCTCTGAGGAGGAGTTCTGTATTATATGCCTTTCATCTCAGGTGCAGAAGTTCAAATAAGGTAAGGCGATATCTCACGGTAAATACAAAATATTGCCACGGGCAGCCTGAGGCCGGGCACATTATCCACTAAAGAAAAACAGGGTAGACACACGTCTTCACTGAAAGTAACCATTTATATGCAAAATAAGCACTTTTAAAATTGTTTTTACATCTTAGGTATCTGTCAATTGAGATTTAAGAAAAATGCATCTTTATATTTAGATATTATATTCCATCATTAACCATCACTGATGACATGTGCCATTTTTAGTCTGAAAATGTATGCAGTCCTGAAATTACAAACAGCATAAAACACAACAAGGTTTCACACTGGCCTCCTTTTTCCTGCTGCAGGTAGTGATCTCAGAGGGATGTGCCACCCAGGGAGATTCATCTGGTGTGAGCCAAGAAGGTAAAGCTGTTTTCCACAGTCTGGCTGCCCATCGGCACGCCACCGTCATTGATCAGTGGCTCATTTCTGCTTTTCTCAGGGAAAGAAATTGATCTGGCTCCTGGTTCCCCCTTGGTCCTCACCCATAAGATCAAACTGGTCCCATCAGGCTCTGGGTCTTGTGGCTGTGAGGCGGATTTTGCCGCCCTTCGGGAACGTCTGGAAAGGCTGGAAAGGGAGGTGTCCGAGCTCCGGGAGAAATGTGGAGGAGCTCACGGAAGCTGCTGCACCTCCGAAAGCAAAGGTACAACAGACGGTTGTTTAGTTCGTCTAAAGGCCCATCTTTGTGGGCCCGAGTGTGACTTTGAAATAACTTTTTAAAATGAAATAATAATGAAATGGGGAATAAGCAGAGACTAATCAGTAAACAAGACAAAACATGCATTTTGACCTGAAAATAAACTAAACTTTCAGCCCCCACTGAAAGTTAAGTGGACAGCTAGTCTTTTGACTGGGTGATGTCATGTGTCTCAACCTGACCTCAAAAAATAGGAAAAGTAAGAAATGCAGGATAAATTTGATCATTTTTTGGAAAGGCGACTGCATGCTTTTCAACCAGCGAAAAATCTAATTTTTCTCATTTTATTCCATGGCCATGAGTTAATTTCATCTGTACGACATGCTGTGAACAGCGCCTCGGTGCAGCCTCAACACAGCTGAAAATCAGTCAACATACATTAAAATGATCTGATCACACAAAGGCTGAAAGCTAATTAGAAACTAATCTGTCTGAACATGAGAAATCCTATCTGTCCAAGTAAACACTGGAATTTGGGGATTTTGGGGATGTTTTTCAAAGAGCCGCAAACAAGCAATACGACACACTGTCACCATGACAACAGGGGAGGAAAATGAAACATGACAGAATGATTACTGAAGTTAGTAATAATCACGTTAATGCGTTGACTAATCTTTCCATGTGGAAGTTTGCAGTTTCTTTGGGGATTCTGAACATGATGAACATGGAAGTCTGACGTGAGGCATGTTGCTGTTTTTTCGGCACAGCTTGTGTTTATAGCGACATGTGTTTAACATTGGGCTGGATTTTCTTTGTTAGCAGAACGAAATCCTTCTGTTTCCCAGTTTCTGAGGCTAAATTCTTGTTTTGTGACAATATCAGGCTGCAAAACATCAAAAGCGGCTTCTCTGGATGCCCTGATGGACGCCAGCATTGCACTTATTAAAAAACATCCACTCATACTTAAAACTAAACACAGCTGCTCAGGATCAAGGTTCAAGAGAAAATGATGAATTATTTTGTAAAAAATGAAGTCTTAGGGGTTAAACCTGAATCATATTGCTGCAATTCTTTGGGCTAGGGTGAACATTACATACAGACTGTAAGTAATTCCAAAATTCTTTAGCATTGCAAAAACTTTTAATTACTGTGTGAGATTAGAGCCACCATTAGAGCGTCCATTTCCTATATTATTTCTTCTAAATATTTTCATATAGTCCTTACAAATGGCTGAAATTTAGGTGTCATATTTGGGAGAATTTACAATTTCCATTCATTTTTTTGGTATCTCATATTGATCAAATAAGGAATATAGAGCTCGGAGAAATCTACCATTATCGTGTGGTTCATTGGTATTATTATAATTGGCATTTGTTTTTGTGGAGTTTATGATAATTAGTCCTCTTAATGAAGAGAAAAACTCCCTCTTGGCAGAAAGAGACCACCAACACAATAAGAACAGCATCCTCACACGAAATGTCGCCCCACACTGAAAACTTTACACAGTCCATTACACAAACTAAAGTATTTCCACAACACCTCAGAGCCCATAAAGCATTTATTTTTGCTTTATAAAGCTGTAAAAATTTAACAGGCCGTGCAAACTAAACTAAACAAGATATGAGAGGTGCCATGAGACTGCGGCATATCCAGCTTAACTGTTCAGGCTCCTGTTTCCCATTTTCCCGTAACAGAGGAAACAGCGAACTGATGATTCTGAAACCCAAAATGTTTCTCTGAAACCTTTCCAATTTCGCTTAAGCAGAATGCCTGTGTTCCACAATCAGCATTTCCAAGTTTTTTCTCTGTTGTGACCAGTTGTGACAAACATTGACATAGCATGATACCCCCCACACCATGCTTCACTGTGAGGATCATATTCTGCCCGTGATTTTTGTTTATTAAGGCAGAGTTTTTTTTCTGTCTTATTTTTTGTTTAAACCTATAGGATTCTAACCTAAATTGGTGCTATTTACCAGATCAGCTGTGCAGCCTTCAGGCTTAGCTGTCTGATTAATGCCCCTCCTGTGTGGTCCCTGACTTTTGTTGGTCTGCCCACTCCTGACGTGGTGGTGCCTCTTCCATAATGGTATTACAGACTCAGGGATTATTCCAAAACAGGTGTACATGTACTAGGATCGTGTAACCCCTTGATTGCACACATCCAAACCTACTTGAAGAAATTAGGCGGCTCATTAAGATAAAAATGGCGGAATCGGCTCACAATTTAAGGGTTGAAAGCAAAGGGGTTGGTTACATGTGCATATTCCCGGTTTCAGCACTAAGTTTATTTACAAGTTTGCACTTGTAGTTGGTGCACACTGTGGCAACCCTATGCTTAATTATATTTTTCTGGATCCTGCAGGAATTCAGGTGTATTGGTGACACAAAAGGAAATCCAAATTGCTTCACTTAGGCTAAATACAGTTTAGCTTCTCAAATTATGGTTAAAGTTCTAAATGACAGAGACAACAAAAGATTGGAAGAAGGGCTGTAGTTAGTCTGGTTCATTTATACTTTTGTTGCTCTTGAGCAAGGCAAGTTAATACTTTATTCAGGTTTGCTACTCTAAGATAAAGCGATGGCTCTGACTGCATTTTGGACCGTATTTTTCCCTCACATCTGATGTTTAATGTCTTTCTAGTCTAACTTTTCATTACAGCTGGAAACAGATCATGTGCACGTGTCTCTGTTTTAGCCAGTTGCATGAGTTCATACAGTATTACTTCACCGTGGCTGCTCCTCCTGCTGCACTGGCTCATCCTACAGAACACAAACACGCACACAAGTGTGATCCTCAGTTCAACTGCAAATGATAATCCAGCAGTCAAAACATGCTTTCATATTAGATATTTTTCCAGTTAATTGTTAAAAAATGTTCTCTCACTAAAGCAGTTAGTTTTTATTCTCGACATCTCCGATAGTTAGATTACCCAGCACGTACATTTACAGGATATGGTAGGCAACTCCATCACTAATCTTTTAAAATTAGTCAAACATATTCAAATAAATTTAATTTAGTCTCATCAACCATTAACCAAGAAATAAAAGAAGCTAAATTAACTTTTGAATTTTTCATATTAAATAACGGGAAAGGTTGATTCTATGAAAAAAATGTATAAATTTCACATGCCTTTTGTGATGAATAATAAATATATGAATGTAAGAATAAGTTCTCAGCTTTGTGCCGACTTAACTCACTCCAAGTCCTATGGTCCCTGGCACGCAACAACACACACAAGCATAATCAGGCCTGCATTTATAGTCCAATTAGAAAGGGCTAGTCCTTCACTCCCTAAAAACAAGCTACAGATTGTCAATGAAGGAAAATTATTTGGTTCTAACTCATTCAAGACATGTTGCACGGCAAGCCTTTGATTTGTTTCAATAATTGCAACATTTTACTCCTTATTAAATATGCCAGAAGCATGTTTAGGACAGGGAAAGTTTTAGTAATCACCCTTTCCAGGATCTTAATGGGTCATTTCTGGCCATGTTAACATGAAGTGAAAACCTATACTCTATCATATATTATTAAATATTATTTGATAATTGTTTAATAATGATCTAATAATCATATATTATTGAATAAATGCAGCATATGTGTTCTACATGTTTTGTTTTGTTTTGTTTTGTTTTCGGGTTTTTGAAAGGTTGCCCCAAATGCTGAAGCAAGGTTTCAAAGGAAAAATACACAACTGTCATGAATCATTTACAAAATGAAATGTTTATCGTGATACCCTCTCCTTTCCTTCAGGTGCAGGTTGCTCCATCAAACCAGAGACCAAGGAATGTCCCAACGAATGCAGTGATCAGGGACGCTGTGTGGATGGGAAGTGTGTCTGCTTCCCTGGCTACAGCGGGCCGGACTGCAGCGAGTCCAACTGCCCTGATAACTGCAACGACCATGGGAGGTGCGTGAACGGACAGTGTGTGTGTGACCCCGGCTTTTCTGGTCCTGGCTGCTCGCAAGCCGCCTGCCCCGACAACTGCAACAACCGGGGCAGGTGTGTCAATGGCCGGTGTGTCTGCGACAGTGGGTTCACAGGTCCCAGCTGCTCGGAGGAATCCTGCCCTGGAAACTGCAACAAAAGGGGGCGCTGCGTTAATGGACAGTGTGTGTGCAACCCTGGATTCACGGGGCCCGATTGCTCCAAGAAGGCCTGTCCTGATAACTGCAACGACCACGGCAGATGTGTCAACGGTAAATGTGTGTGTGACCGCGGCTTCACCGGAGCCGACTGCTCAGAAATGGCCTGTCCAGGGAACTGCAACAACAAGGGGCACTGCGTCAACGGCCAGTGTGTCTGTGATGAGGGGTTCACGGGGCCCGATTGCTCTGAAAGGGCCTGTCCGGGGAA
>CAJRST010005557.1:9179335-9216959 GCA_907169785.1 Menidia menidia | reverse complement strand
CCCCCCCCTCTCCCCCGCCACTCATACTGACCTCCTACAGACCCTACAGGTCAGTGTGGATCTTTGGCCGAAATCTGAGGCAAGCATTACCGCTGCTGGAAGCCCAGAGGGACTCCACAGCTGTCCTTATCAACGCTGCTTCGTAGGATTTTTATCAGACTGTCAGGACAGACGTGCTGGATTTGGAACACTAAGTATTGTTGGAGAGAACGGTCGCATACAAGAAATATGCAGTCACATATTCCTGCAGGTCAACAGGAGGAAGTCGCTCTCACAGTGAATTTCCCCGCCGTCTGTTTTCATTGAATCACTCCCGCAAGACAGAAATCCATATTTCCCACAAAACACAAAAGCACCACACACCACACAAAAGTGCTTTTGGCTTAATTTGATCAAAGGTATGAACAGAAATAGTTTGACAAAAGTTATTAAATGCAAAAGTCTAATCAAACTACTTTTGTTCAGACTCAGATGTCGTCCTGGAGGGTTCCTGGTTTGAATCTTTGCTGGGGATAGTTTTTGTGTTTGTATATTCTCCCCATGTGTGTTCGTTCTTTCCAGGTTCTAAAGCATACATTTCGGGTGAATTGGTGACTCTAAACTAGGCTTTGAAGTGAGTGTGAGCATGTAAGGTTGTTAGTGTCTGTGTGGCCTTGTACAGGGTGTGAGCGTCTACTTATCCAATCGTAGCTGGGATATGATTCAGCCCGTTCACAATGGAAAATGGATGGATCAGAAACATGACAAAGAAGGGAGTAAAACAAGAACTGGTGTCGATGCTGTTTTGGATGGTTGCATCTCAGTTATATGAGGTTGCACTGGTATCGGGAGGAAGTGGACGAGGATGGGGCCGGTCAGCCTAAAAATAGTTTAAAAACAAGGATTAATTCGATGTTTCTGGGCAAAGTTTTGATGATACAATTAAGACAAGGTGAGTGTGGTCATGTTATAAAACTAAAGCTCAAACTCCATTTACAGAGATAGTGACATGACTCTAGTTCTGATGGATGTGACCCCCACCCACAAGCATAACAGAGGTATTATCCCATGCTGGAACATCTTTCAGCTGCTGGCTAAACTTTCCTTTCGCACTCTGTAACATCTGTATGAGGGTCATCCTCTTATTGGGTGTAGCCTCCTGTAAAGTCCTTTCTGCATCATTTTTCTCTGACAGACTTATTAGATTGTCCCTGTGAGCCTATCATCAGAAGCAGCTGCGACTTTTTTACTCTGCTTCATTTTTTGCAGGCGTCGTGAGGATTTTAATGATGAATTCATTCATCTCCTCTGTGGCAATAAAATACATTAACACATTCTGTTAAACATTCAGCTGACAGAATATTCTCTATAAGTTTGCCTGAGGGCAATAAAAACATGCAAATAGTAAGAGACAGGCCAGAAATAAATGGGTTCAGAGCAACAATTGTCAATAAAATCATACTGTTAGAGTACAGAGAAAGAGAAAATCTGTTTAGATGAAGGTAAAGACTTTTTGAACTACTAGTTATATGACTGGCTACATTTTTGGAGCTGAATGGTTTGGACCTGATGAAAAAAGATTTTCCCAATATGACCTTTTAGTGACATAAAATGAGTTTATGTCAGTGGGAACGGTGACTCAGCAAGCGGCTGAGTTCCCTAGCGATGACAACATGCTGGTTTTCTGAAACAAGTGCAGCTAATTTTTGACCTAAATTGCAGGCTTCATTTTGTGTTTTATGTGGCTGAACCACGTGAAGCTAAATGGATCAGTGGTGACTGCAGTTCAAGAAGTTCACTTGGATTTATCAAAACAGGCCACTTTTGTCTTACTAACAACTTTTGGTACTGCAGTTAAAGAAAAAAGAAAACGTTTTTTACGTTTTTCCTCTTTATATAGAAATATCAGTGTGGGGGGGCAGCAGCTGGTCTTTTTGACCTTCTTGTGAAATGTTCGTTTATGGATGTTTCATGTTTATAAATCTTCTCCATAACCTTTTAAGGCCGATCTCATTCGGTTGACATCACCACAGTATAAAAATCTTTGAGCCGAGCGGGAAGCTGTTGGCAGGAGGAGAACTAATAAGCATCAGAGTCCTCTTATTGGCCCATCTGTGAGGTTAACACTCTTCAGTCAAGTGTGTGGATAATGTCCCCGAGTTCAACATCTCTTTTTTTTTGTTCTCACCATTATTACATGTGTGGTTCAAAAAGCTCCTATTTCTTAAGAAGGCAGGAACATATTTCTGAGGAAGCGTAAATAGCAAACACTTGCAAAACAGATTATACGTTTTTAACATCAGTATTCATTAATGTAAAACACAGATATTTGTTTGTACTTTTAATGTATAATCCAAGCAAAATCTAGGCCTTAAAAGGTTTTTTTGTGCTTTTGTACTGGCTAGCACAATGACTAAAACCACAACTCATTTTTCTTATCTGTTTTTTATTTAACTTATAAAGCTAACCAGATATATCCTAATTCTGACGGTAGTCATGTAGTTTTACTTCATTTGCTGAACGGCATGATGACCTATTAATGGAAATGGATACTAATCTCACCAAATCTGTGGTATTTTGGTTAATTTGTATGATACATTTCTGTATTACTGTAGTAATGTTATACTGAAATATTTTAAGTTTAGATAAAGCAGTTGAGAGAACATTTTGTGTATCTTATGACCTTCCTTAGTTAAACTGGCCAAACACAAAAACGTTTGGTTTTAAAGACTTCAGATGTTCTTGCGAGCAGGAAAATGATGATAAATTAGGAGACCGAGAGTCACTCGGTGGCCCGGTCAGCTCTCCTCATCCCAGTAATTGCTGGCTTTGAACAGCACATAGACTCTGCTTACTTTAAAAAGTGTTGTGAATTTATTGGACGCCTCAGTTTGAATGATGTCACCCTCATTCGTATGGTAATGAATGGAGGCGTTTTGACACAGGACCCTGATCCAGGCAACCAGCATAGTGACCAACACAGCAACCAGCTGGGCTTCCTGCTTCATTTGAAAAATGGTATCTGTTCATTAGAAAGCTATGCACTTTAACGAGCTACAGCTTTTGATTCATGGAAAGTTTCACAATTTCAAATGCAAAAATTGAATAATACAAATTTGGAGCTTTTTGTTGCATTTAAAAGCATCGAAGCAGCCAGCTGCACGAATAGATACTGACTTGAATTATGGAAATGAACATCAGCCCCCTCAGTTCTGTTCTCATCTGTTTTTTAAGCGGCGCCGTTTCTGAGATGTCACCCATCGTTGCGATGATGAGTTTGACATATGAAAACAACTCCAATCTGTGTCAAAAAGGGTCAAGCTCCTTTACTTCCTCTCTCTTCTATTCAGCTCCAAACTAAAGCATATCCTTAAACAGGTGAATCCACTTCTTGATATGAATCAACACTGTAAACTGAACGAGACTCAGACTTGGTTTCTTTGTTGAAAATTGACAAACATGCATGCCAACAAGTTGATTTAAGATGATGCAGCTGCAGATAATCTGTCTCCAAAGTCTTTCTTAATACAAAGCTTTCAGCCATGAGACTCCAAGAAGATACATGAAAGCTTTAACCGAAAAAGCAATATTTCATATTAAAGTACAAGTTGAAATAACTTAATCAACTGAGACAATAAAGCACCTCTCTGTGTGTAAAACTGAATGCTGGCTCTCATGGAGACAAAAACTGTGACATCCATGAGGAGTTGAAGAGTTATATCACTCATATGTTAGCCATTTCACTGGAAAACACAAAGACGAAGACAGGGATGTAAAATCAGATGTCATAGTACCGTAATGAGACTTTCTGAGAAGTTAATGATTTTCTTCCATCCTGTTAAGATTGCTGAACCTCGAAAAAAGGGCAAAAAGGAACAATAGCGCCAGTGTGCTTCTGCCCACCCACACGTGGATGCCCTGCAGACAGCATCATGTTTCCACTCGGTCTGATCAGGCTCCTCATGATGATCATATTGGGATTATTTTTGTTGTTGTTACGGGGAATGTGTTTGTTTGCAAAGCTGGCTGAGCTCAAATCAACAAGCAGAAACATTGTTTGACTTGATTATCAGGGCATGTTTGCGTGGGAGGAAACTTGCCCTCTAGTGGTCAAAGTGCCAAACTCAAATTTTCTCTTTGCCTAACAATAATACTACATCTTTATCAACTGGCATTGTTAGTTTTCCCTCCAGAAGCCTTGAGGAAAGATATAAAATAAAAAAAATAAAAAATCAATGGCAACATGTAAAGAGAAATTATTATCATAATATATTATTTTTCAGCTGTGAGTGAGTTATTTCTCCCGCTCTTCTGATTCTTTGCTCTCACATTTAAAATTGCCCAAATAATCTAAATCATGCCCTTGTGAAATCACTGTGAACATTAAAATATTCTCATTTTCACATGAACAGTTTTTAATAAGGTTGCATGGTGATGAAGGGGGTCGGCACCATCGGCTCACAGCAAAAGGGTTCCTGTTTCAAATCCCAGCTTGGGGGCTTCTTGTGTGGTGAAGTCCTTCCTCTCAAGGTGTAAAAACAAGTAAGTTAGGTTAATTGGTCCCTTCAAATTGCTCACCAGAGTGAGTGCGTCTGGTTTCACGTGTGTGGCCCTTTGATGGACTGTTAACCTGCTTGGGGTGAACTTTGCCTCTTGTCCAACAACAGCTGGGTCCTACTTTAATATCTTTTTTTTTTTCACTGAAAAGTGAAAAACTGAGACTTTTATCTGAATGTGGAAGTCTGCCCATTCTTGTTCCTCATGCTTGTTCATTCCATTTTCTCTCTTTATGATGCATTCCCAATTTGTGTTTTTGTGGTTCCACGGCAACCGATTTTTTATTTCTCTGACAGCTAAGAAAACATAATTGTTGACATACTTTGTACTTAATGTGTTTAGAAGTTTAAACAGGCCATTTCTAATCTCTGGGGAAAGTTTGCTTCAGTCTTTCCTGGACTATAAACAGAATATTCCCCCTCCTGGATTTCATCTCGTGTAACAGACACCGTGTCATTGATGAGGTTGAGATCACTGAAAGAGAAACATCAACATCAACATCCACAAACTAAATGAAAAAAATGGGAGTGTTTAAGATGCAATTAAAACAGAATGAAATTATTTGACATTATAATAAACCAGTTGTTCATGCATAAAAGACCAAAAAAAACATTTTGAAAATGAGGATTTGATGTAAAAAAATTAAGATGAACTCATTTTGAATTTTGGTCGAAAATATGGGCAACGAAAGGCTAAAAGTTAAAAAGTTCTTTAAGTCTTTTGGAGTTGTGTGTTTGCCAATTTTCCAATTCAAATAACCCCTTTTTTAATTAATCCATCCATTTTTCTACATCTTATTCCACCTTGGAGTCATGGATTGGGAGGATTTCTAGATGTCATCTTTTTAAAACCTCTGTGTTTTCTTGGGGAACTCTTTTGGATTCTAATATTTGGAATTCACGTCATATGTATCATGATTCTCGGCCCACAATTATTATGCTATCTGTAACTGCTGTTACTCTTACTTCCTTAACAGCCCCCTGCAGACGTATTGACACAATGGGCGTCCAGAACCATAACACAAATTCACTACCGTACTTCCAGTGTCCTCTGCTGGAAAGTACGGCAATAAGTCAGGGTTTACAATGACGGCTACTTGGAAATGGGTTTCACAGATTCACTCACACCTCAACACGGCTGCTTATTGCATTTTCTCATGTTCTTTCACTCTACAGAAAGAGAGCGATCAGCAGATAGCTGTGCAGGTGGAGGGCAGCCTGACCACTTTCACCCAGACGGGCCTGGCAGCCGGGCAGGAGTACAGTGTCAGCATTGTTGGGGAGATCAACGGCAGGAGGGGAGCTGAGAGCTCCACTGAATTTATGACTCGTGAGATTTTTGCCTTTGTTTGTCCTGTGATTCAAGATTACAAACACCTGCAATATTGGCTTCCTTTTCCCGGTTCATTCAAACCACTTTTTCAGAAACTGGAAAAGCCTTCTAATACAAAAAAAACGTAGCTCACCAAGACGTGCACTGATATTGGATCAAAGACTCTTGTTTTCAATGTTGTAATCAGCTTGTGGTTTTATCTGGTCACATTTAAAAGTAGGTATTTACCAAAGTTTTGATATTTACTAAATTTATGTTTTAAGGGAAGTGTTACCTATTCTAAAAACTTCAATCAGAAAGAAAATGCATTTCACATTTATGTTAAATGTTCCAACTTTAGTTAGAAAAAGGAGCATCTGACCAGAATATTGGCACATGTGAGCAGGTCAAATCACAAAACTGGCAGCCAGACTTTAAACATCCTCCTGGCTTCCCTCCCTGTTAAAGATGTAATCTGTGGCAGCTGCAGGGAGGCTGGCTGGCAGAGAAAAACATGATTGAAGCTGCAGGAGTGAAAATGTGGGTGTGATTGAACCAAGGCTTCATGGTTAATTGAAAAAGTGTGGGTGGATCCACTGTGGACAGTCTCTGAAATATAAATGTTACCTGCTGCAGAGAATATCAGAACCATAAAAGGGTGTCTTTACCCTTTTCTCCTTTGTGTCCCCTTGATCTTCAGTCATCTCTGGTCCCACCAACCTCAAAGTTGTCAAGACAACCTCAACGTCGGCGGTGGTCCAATGGGAGGAGTCACAAGGGGATATTGACAGGTACCGTTTGACTGTCACACCCAACGACGGAGCAGGGAGGAGTCAAGAACTGACGGTGGCAGCGGGCCTAAACTCCGCCCACATTCGACAGCTGGAGGCGGGGCGTTTGTATGACATCTTACTGATAGCTGAGAAGGGTCTGAGCCGGAGCAAACCAGCGACCACACAAGCAGTTCCTGGTAAGTAGTAAACCAACTGGTTACAGACCCTGAAAGTCATATCGTCACACTCTTTTTTTTTTTTTTTTGTTGCCTAATGCTAAAACTCATCAGGCCGATGGTTCCAACATTGTACAGAACAACAGAGACAATGAGTGAAACAAACAAACACAAGACGCTCCAAGTCAAATGTGTCCTCCTCGAGCAGTATTCAAGTGAAGACAAATTTGGTGGCGCTAAGAAAACTTTATGTGTCAAGACACCTCATAATTCTCTATCACTTCATATAAAACACATTATGCTGCCGTTCGTAAAAATTTATGAAGTAATGTACTGCCCCAAGTTTCCCATCTGCTGCTGAGCTCAGTCATGATATTTCCTTCCCACCAATGACACAAACACCATATCTGTCCAAGTCAAACATTCATTTCATGTCAATTTTCTCTTTGCAGCTTTTAAACGGAGATCACTGGCCTTGTTTGTTTGTTTTTAATAACTGACAAATTTTCTTAAATATGGTTTCTTTGACAGTAAGAAGACATATATTTAAACTTTTTTTTCCCTCATTAGATTTGACCTCGTCTGGATTAGTAACAGCTGATCCTAACCATTAATCTAAATGCTTACTTCCCTCACATCTTCAGGTGAGACATTACCGGGCGTAACCACAGAGGCTTTAACCGTACAGGTCACACAAGAACCTGGACAAGATGCCAGCTCGAAACCAGGGATAAATCCATCGGCTAACTTTCAAGTAGTTAAACAGCAGGGTAGGACGAAGGATGATCTCAAAGATGACTCTGAAAGAGGGCGAGGTTCCATTGGCCCTGAAAAAGACTCCCCTGTGACAGGCAGTAATAAACTTCAAGTTGGTGGACCGAGGGTTGGTAAAATAGTTGCTAGAAATGGCACTAGACCCAAAGTCTTCAGAAGACCTATCTTGTCAAAGCCAAAGGTCCCAGGTCTTTTACGCTTCAATGACACCAGACCATCTTTGAGAGTGGAAACGTTTGTCACAAAAAAAAACGAACAGACTGTAAGAAAAACACCAAAATCTGATGCCACCATCTTTGACGGTTCTGTAAAAGACCCAAGTGTAGAGGCATCAAATTCTGACAGGTGGGATGACAAAAGTCTGACAGTAGTGCCCAGGAATGATTTGGAAACAAACTTGCCAAAGGGCCCAGAGGAACCCACTGCCTCTGCTGGCACAAAGAGGCAACCAGATGTTGGCATGACTGAGAATGGAAATAATACCACTCCAATAACATCAGAGCCAACTGCGACTGTTAAAAGCCAGGAGAAGAAATGCATGAATAAAATGAAAGTGACACATTTCAGATTACCTCTTAAGGAAAGAGCCAATGGCTGTAGAGATGGGGTAGGACTGGGGGGTAACACGCTGAGTCCAGACGCAGATAATACACCCCCTCATGGAGAAATCGAGCATACATCCGATCCTTTACATAAACTGGTCACAGATACTTTGGACAGTTTGAATATCACAACGATTGCAGTTCATCTCTCCAAACCTTTGAACATCTCGGCAGATGCAGAACTGGTAACAACGCAGATTTTAAATGCACTGAAGCCAGTGCCCTCTTCATCCTCTTCATCAACCTCACATACATTGTTACTTCCATCGGTCTCAGATTCATCTTCATCATCATCTTCTTCGTCATCAGAGACAATATCCTCCCTTCTTTCATCTTCACCATCAACATCACCATCATCCTCTTCCAGCTCAGATGAGTCTGATCTGCTTGGAAAACATCCAGAACTGTATGCTGATAAAATAAAAACCGTGATCAGCTCTGTACCATCTGAAACCAGTCAACTATCACCCTCAGGGGGAGGCAATGCACCTCTTTCCCACCACCCACTGTCAAAACCTGGATACACACGCCAGACGGACCAAAAGTTTAGATTACTTCGGAACCAAACCCAGGAAAATCTGCAATTTCCTCAACAACCCCATCCTCACTTGAGTAATATCCCCAGAAGAAAGAGTGAGACCACAGTGCTGTCCACAGGGGAATTGTCACCCTCATCCGCTTCAAGTGAATTGTCGTCACTTGAAGTAAGTGATACCAGTAGAGAAGAAGCTATAACAAGTACATTGACATCTGCTGGAATTGAAGAGAACCAAAAGAAGACAGTGATTCAAACAGGACCTGTTAATGGTCGCCGCCCTCCCCCAAAGGCAGGTTATATTCGTCGCCCCATATCAAATGTTCATAATCGAACTCATCCAAAATTTAGAGTTTCCACAAAGTCCCCTCAACTGAAACAAAGTGGAGCGGATGCTCAGAAAGAGCAGATGTCTTCTGCTGAACGTCCGATTGCGAGAGATTCTTTTCCATCTGATATTGTACCAGAAGGAGAAAGGAGTGAAGAAAGAGTTGGAACAAGCATCTCCACTGCAAGGATGTTCCCTCAGTTTAATCAAACCTTCAGGGGTGGTGGAGTTCCTACCTCACGTCATCCAAACTACCGCCGCCCACCGATACGAGGGGGTTCTGTCCTGAACAAAACCCATACAAACATGAGATCCCCTCCACATAGAGTCCCAATGCGCAAGCCTTTCCCAAACAGAAACTTAAACACAGGCAGCAGCTCAGTAGCAGAAAGTCAAAACCATCCACTCAGAAAGGAAAGCGCCCTTGAAAAAAATGAAACCAAATCTCGACAGCAGAATGTCCACAGGTCTACAGCACCACTTCCAGTTCATCAGCCTGGAGAAGAAGAGAGTGCACAGGTAACTGAAAGCACCCAAACAGACAGCCACAAAGTGGCTACTGCCATTCAGACCAATGGGCTGGTAAAAGGAGACAATGCTTTGATCGAAAAACCACAGAAATCCAAAACCACAGAATCTGACTCACACACAGACAGAATGGGCTCTGCCATAAACGTAGATCCGACAATTCGGGGTAGACTGTCCATTAAACCTGACTCCAGACCCTCGAAACCAGCTGGTCTTCCAAATAGAAACCCATCTAGAAATATTCCAGCACAGCATCATAGCGCCCACAGTGTCAGCGAGAGCCAAACGAGAGATCTTCCAATAAGTCCTACTTCAGAGAGTGGATCTGACTCCGAAACTGAGCAGACAAAAGGTGCTGCAGCAGAGGTTTCCTCTGGGGTCACAAGAGAACCGTTGGACTTTGTCGGAGTGACCAACCAGACCTCTGATGGCTTCACATTGATGTGGGAAGCACCGGAAGGAAAATACAAAAACTTTGTCGTGAGCCGGACAAAAATTGAGAAAGATGAAAGGCCAACGCAGGAGGACAGGGACAAAGAACTCTACGTGAATCAACACACCAAAGAGCCAACGTCAGACACTGCGGGTACTGAAGATGATAACAGAGTACCCGGAAGCTCCGTCACCCCGGCTCCAACCATCCAAAGCAGCGCAGTAGTCAAACCAACAACACATGACAAAACCTTCAAAAAGGTTCTCCCTGGCTCAGCTCGCTCACTCCAGTTTGAGGATCTGCTTCCCCAGACCGAGTATACCCTGACATTGCTCGGAAAGGGTCCCGGCCTTCTTTCCAGACTGCACAAGCTTGTCATCAGTACAGGTACAAGCCATTGCGACAGTAGAACCACATGAATTCCTACTTCGCAATGCCACGCCGTTACTGTCAGTGTTGTCAAGTCTTGTCCAGAAAATGTTTTCTTTTACTCCTTGATTTCATCCGTCCATGTCAGTCTATGCAAGGTAGAAAGGCTGTTCATGCCTTTTATCTTTACTGCTCTTTATGTTGTGCCGATTGAGGCACATCTACTGTGAACTAATCACCACTTGTCTTGCGTACAAATGGAAATATTTGTTTTCCCCTTAAAAACACCTCCTGATTCAACACTCAAGAGCTCAAGTCCTGCTGGGCTCTTGAAAGCTGTAAGCTTGAGATTTACAGTTTCAGATTTGTCCTGTTGTCTGTTTGTCATCCGAACATGTCTACTGACACAACCGCTTTCATCGTTTGTACATGTCGATGCTGAGCAATCCCATTGAGAGTCATAATTCATGAATATGTGGAACACACATTCATGAATTACATCGAAAGGAGCGATGTGCTCTAATCTTTGAGGCTTTCTGTTATTTGATGTCAAACTTCAGATGCGAGTTGACACTACTGGTCTCCTCACCTTCTCGTTTTGATAGGCGATTCAGGACATTTGGTTGTCATTGCAGCAAATGAAGCCCAAATGCAGGCCTCAGTGACTGAATTAAGATAAAAAAAATCTTTATTTATTGCTTAAAGTCCAATGTGAGGGAATCCAGTCTAGGAACTCGACATGGAGACGGAGTGTTAGTGTGATCCAGGGGTTCTGTGAATATTGATACTGGTTGGCATGGCTTACTGTTTAATCCAGAGGCGACTTACAGAGGAGGGGTGAGTCCAGGTTTCAGGCTGTAGTGTGGCTGGTCTGAGGTGAAGGCAGGGAATAAAGGCAGGGAGCAAGAGCAGGTAAGCGACACAGAACAGTTGCTCAAGAGATCAATGCTGGAAGTTTGACGAAACAGTCCAGTAGCAAGGAACACCGAGGAGTAAGGCTGAAAAACAGGGGACAAATGAACTTGAAAAGTTTGGCTGAGGCCTGGATTACCACTCATAACATGAGATAAAGACTGGAGCTCTGGCAGGTCCTAACGAAGCAGCTTCAAATGAGCGCAGTTGGAATGCAGGTGTGCCAGCAGGAGCATCCACACTATGCGCCAGACTTCCTGGATGCCTTCTCCTCCCCACCTGGAACTCAGAGCACAACCAATACACCACAGCCAAACACACTCATGGCTTTGGTTTAGCATTTAGGTGGAATAAATCTGGCGAATGATTGCAAAACTGTTTTGAAGAGCATCATTGTTCATTTATCTACTTCATTGATTTATATTTTGAACAGAAGTGTATTCATTTATTTTTACTTTTTTTAAAATTGCTATATAAGAGGCTATAAAGATAAGTCGAGGTGAGCTGCTGCTAACAACAGAGATAGAGGAAGAACTGTTGTGCACATATATACAAATTATAGATAAAACGATCTTCCAAAACGTATTCTAAACTATTTCAAAGTAGTTATATTTTATTTTTAGGTACTGTAGTTGGATGGTAATGTTATGTGCATGAAGTGTTGTGTGAGATAAAACAGTTCAGCTATTGTTTTAAATGTTCATCTATTGTTCAAATATCTCAAAACTTTATTTTGTGCACAACTCTCATCTTAGATTTGCCTGAGTCATTTATAAAGCGGGAAATCATGGCCGATCTTTTAAACGTAGGCTTGTCTCGGAGGACTCAGCAGTGAGCCTTGAGGGCACTCCATACCACATTCTGTTTCGATGCATCACACACAACACTTCCTGTCCTGAGATTAGGCTAAAGTCCAAAACCCAGTGTTCAGGTTTCTTTGGTCATAATTTGTGAGTCGACTGAGTTGACATCAAAAACACCAGTAACAACATAACACTCCTCATTCATTGCTGCTCTGGTCTTCTCTCATTCAGGGTAAGCTAACAGCCCGCTTCATTGACACCCCTTCATCTCTCACCCAAAGCAGGGTAAGACCACGGCTGGTCGCTGTGCATTTGGTCTGTCTTTCCCTTTCACAATCAAATGCAAAAATGTGTCAATTCTAAACTGACTTCATGAAAAAATAGACTATGTAGATCCATCTGGGTGTCAAATCACGGTATTTGCCAGTAATGACAGGTCGGCACACAAACCGATCTGACGTCCCAGAATTTTAGTTTTAAACTGTTTTGAGTGCAAATTGATTTATCATGGAACTATTGATTAAAACATGCAGTTTCCAATTCTTGTGTCTGTATCTTATGGATACCAAATGGTTTTTGTCCATTTACAGTTGATTGTCTCTTTTTCTTCTGTTGTTTCACCTTCATTTATTCCTGCAACGCTTTTGTTTCCAGGTTTGATTGACCATCTAACTACTGTGTTAGAAAGGCTTAATTCTCATTTGCTGCTACCCAGGATCCATCATCTGCATCAGTTGTTGCCCTGTTTGTATATCATTTGTATACTGTATATATGTTTGCACTGTACATATATACACGCAACCACTAATAGAAAATGTGTGGATGAATACATAATTGTGTACACTGTTCTCCCTTTTCAGTGGCTATTTTGTCCTTTTCATGAAACCTATTTTTTCTTTTGTCCCATTACCTTCTTTACTTGATTATTTTTCTTTTTCCTATATTTTCTTTTTGTGTTTCCCCTCTTTTCAATTTCATTCTACAGTCCACCTTTTCACCCAGATAGCTTTTTATGTAGTCATCTCTCTCATTGCCTTTTTTTTTTACATTTCAGGCCCAGAACCTCCATCCAACATAGTCTTCAGTAAAGTGACAGAAAACTCTTTGACGGTGTCATGGACCAAACCTAAAAGCCCTGTTAGTGGCTTCAAAGTCACATACACCCATGCAGATGATGGTAAGAGAAAATAATTATATATCTATAATGATTATTTTCAGCAGCCAAAAGTGCTTTTAATTAGCATGAATGAATATCAGTTGTTTAAGTCATATCTAATGGTTATGACTCCTTTGGCATCCATAAATTCTCAAACCATAACAGACTTCCTCTACAATTTCTTCTTTTTTATAGTTTAATGTCCATGTGTGTTATGGAGCATTATTTTGTTTTTGTACCCAGTTAAGATTTGTATTTCCGGTTCAATTTTCAAAGTGGTTGGTCCGTTTCTCTTCATTCTGTCCCAACTTAAACGAGCTGGTGGGTGATGTTCAAGTAAAAGTTTAGGTGTTCAATAATGATCAAGGTCTAAATGGATTTCTCTCTGGGCAAAGTCAGTCTCTGGTGTAGATTATTGAATCTAATCCTGTGTGACTCATTTCTTAAATCCCAAACTCACCTCTACCCAGTGTCTCTGTATATTAGAGAATGAACAAAAAACCCAAAACTGACTAATCCTCGTCCTTCGTGTGTAGGGGAGCCTGTGTCTGTGACAGTTGACTCGGAGGACTCCGCCCTCGACCTCTCGCGGCTGTCTCCTGGATCTTCTTATGAGGTGACCATAATTTCAACCCTTGGCCTGGACGAAAGCGACCCCATCAAGGACTTTGTGATGACACGTGAGTTCTGCAGTTTCACCTGGAGTTTAGCTTCGCTGGTCCTTTCAGAATTGGGAATAAAGCCAAAATAAAAAAAGAAACCATTAAAAATATATTTTTTATGCTTTTTTTTCCATTTTTGTAGCAATGAAATATATGTTTCATAATGTCTGTAGCAGGTGCTGGATGTGGAAAGGATGTGGAGATTTTAGCTCTCCCATGAGGAGTCTCATCCTGGATGCATTTCAGTGCTCTGTGTTATTTCAAAACAGTCAAGAAGGTGCACATGATTCCCAACAACACACCAATAACGACGGCCTTAGTTGAAAATCGTCTCCAAGGCTTTCACATGGATGTTTTGGCTTTGGAAGTGAATTCAACATTTGTTTGCTTTTCTCAGTAAGATGTTATTTTGGCTAATGCCACTGGATAAATAATATCCCTACATTGTCATCTCCCTCAGTTCCTGACCCGCCGACAGACTTGCGGGCCGTAAACGTCACTGATACCACAGCTCTGCTGCTTTGGCGTCCAGCGCTGGCTGCCATCGATAAGTACGCCATCGTCTATGGCTCAGGAACAGGTAAGCACTGGCAGGAGGGTTTCCTTCTCAAGTGTAATTCTAAAGTTGTTTTGAATAGCTATTGCACAGAATTTTTGAAGACATGGCATTGTGTATTCTCACATTCACATGCTTGTACTGAGGTTTATTTTTTTGGGGGGGATTTTCTGCACAGGCTCAGAGCTGAGGATCACAGTGTCTGGAAATGCAGCTGAGCAGCAGCTGAGTGGCCTGGAGGGATCCACCACCTACACCGTCACCATAACCAGCCAGCTGGGCAGCCAGGAAAGTTCCCCAGCCACCACCCGCTTCACCACCACGAGCGGTCAGCGCGCACACACACACACACACGAACATGCTACACTCCCACAGCCTTGTGCTGCCATTTTGAAACAACATTCAGACAATCTTTATGGGTTTTCCAAAGAGCCCAGTTTTAAATGTTTTGTTTTTTTGCATTTGGAATGATGAACAGATGTGTCTGAGCACTTAGCAGTGCAATGGCACTGTTGTAATAGCGTTCATTCATAAGGATGAAACTTGCTCTTCCTTTTCATGCTCAGCGAGGGAAAAGGGCGGTCCACGGGACCTCCAGGCCAGCAATGTCACCCCTCGCACTGCCAAGTTGACATGGAAGCCATCATTAAAGCCTGTTGCCAACTATATATTGACATACAAGACAGAAGGTCAAGAAATAAAGGTGAAAAACTCCAGTTCTTACTTGTTTCTTTATACAAATTGTTTGGTTAACGACCTTTTCTCCAGAGCAGATATTTTCCCAAATTGGAAATTAGATTTATTGTTTGTTGTTGCTATGACCCCTTAATCATTTTGCTATAATATGATGATTCCTGACATCCTCTGTCATCGTAACAGGAAGTGATATTGGACGGCGCAGTGACTCAGTACAATCTAAGCAGGCTTCATCCAGGATCCCTGTACACAGCGCAGCTACGGGCAGGGGGAGCGGGAGGATACACATCCACAATCTCCACCGAATTCACCACAGGTGCTTCTGACAGGCGGTTTCCTGTCACCGTTATCAGGTGTTAAAGAGATCGTATGACCTTGTTTTTTTCGTGTTTTTCGTCCCCAGGCACGCTCAGGTACCCCTTCCCTACTGACTGCTCTCAGGAGCTGCTGAACGGTATCTACACATCAGGTGTAGTGGAAATTTTCCCCAAAGGCAAGCTCGGAGCATCCATCATGGTTTACTGTGACATGGAGACGGACGGCGGTGGCTGGATGGTACAGTCGCATTTCTGAGAGATGTTTAAGAGCCCCTTCAGTCCAACTGACATCCTGAAGGATTTTAAATTCCATATATATTTCTTACATTCAAGTTATGTGTCAACAGTAGGGTACTTTCCTCTATATTTGAGAAGGTCATGTTCTACCTCAGGGATTCGTTTGTAATGTCATATCTCGATGTCAGTTAATATTTTTTAACTTTATAAATAGTTCTCTCTTCAACAACTATATACACTTGTTTTAAATAAAAAAACAATCATAACACTGACACTGGTCTAATTGCTAGTCTGCTCCAGGGTCTTTATCTGTTTGTCTTCTACGGGCAGGTCTTTCAAAGGAGGAAAGACGGCTCGGTGGATTTCTTCCGGGGCTGGAAGGATTACCTGAGTGGATTTGGGGACCTAGAAGGAGAGTTCTGGCTTGGTGAGAAATGCTCTCCATGATGCTAAAACAAGCGTATCTAATCAATACAACTCAATACTATCAATATTCACATTATTACCACCATCAGACAGATAATTAACGAACAATAAGTTATTAGTTTAGTTTATAATGCTCTCAGACAAACAAATGTTTCCAACTACTGCATTGACTTCATTCTTTCAGGCCTCGTAAATCTCCATAACCTGACAACAATGACAAAGATGACTCTGCGTGTCGACCTGCGAGATCAAGGCGAGTCAGTGTTCGCAAAATATTCAACGTTTGAGGTGGCCAAGAGGAACTACAAGCTGTCTGTGGGTGGATACAGCGGCACTGCAGGTGGGGCAGGAATTCATGAGTGAATTATCAGTGAGCTAACACACAATGATGCCAAAACCCCTCTTCATTTCTGTTATCTTTCAGGGGACTCTTTAAGTTACCACAACAACCGGGTTTTCTCCACCAAAGATCGAGACCCAGCTCCCTTCATCACCCGCTGTGCCATGTCGTATCGAGGAGGCTGGTGGTACAAGAACTGCCACGAGGCAAACCTGAACGGCCTCTACGGCATCGACGTCCAACACCAGGTAACCAGACAAAGCAGAAATCCACAGTGGGAGCACAGTACAGCTAATGACTGTCTCTCAATGTTGAACATAGTCCCAAATAACACCTCTTCTGATGCACTTAGAGTTTTTTCAGTAAATATTAAATTCACTTTTTAAAACTGACTTTTTTATTTTTAGTTCATCACCCATGATGCCAATCTTTGGTTTTGATTTTTTGATTCTGCTCATTGTGATATGTTTAACACATTTTCTGAATTTAGGAATATACAATCTGTGTTTTTTTTTTAGTTTGTCTCATCTCTGGTGCAGAATCAACAATTATTTAAGCTTAATACAAAACCATCTAGCAAAGTATAGTAAATTAATCTTGTTCCATGTTTTCTTTACTTCTGACATCTACAATAAAAAGCAATAACTTTATTTTTCTTAGATATCTGACTAAATGACAGAAGATTAATTCTCGCACCTCAGCCCATAAACAAAGAAAACGGTCTCTTTGCCAGCACCTCATTCATTTTGTTGAAAAGTATTTCTAAAATAGAATTTGCTTTCAAACTGAGATGAAGTTTCATGCTTGCACACCAGTGAGCTTTCAAAAATAGGTGGAAATTACACTTTATTAACTAAAATGTTTTAAGAGATTGTGGCTCCATTTACATGAGATGTGAAGAAAGTGAGATTCTTCAGGCCTGAGCAGATTAAAAATTAACCAAGCAGACTAATTTTGCATTACATGTCCTCTATCCTGGATACTTGAACATAAATAATATCACTGTGGCAAAGTGTCAAGGCTAACTATACTCACTTTTAACTGTGGCAATGATAGCAGGTTTAAATGTCTTTCTGTGTGTGTGTGTCAGGGTTTGATCTGGACCTCGTGGAAAGGAAAAGAGCATTCAATCCAGTTCACTGAGATGAAGATGAGACCAGCAGCATTCAGCCCTCCAGCCAGAGGATAATAGTTAGAAAGATGAGGATGGACTGCTAAACACACACACAGCAGTGTGTTCTTGATTTTGTGTGCGCACACATTTACTCACACACACACATTTCCAACGATTAAAACACAATTTTTTCATTTGTATAAAGTCAGTTATCAGTATGTTACTGTAGACTGTACAGATTCCTTTTTATCAACATTATTTTATAGCAAAGTGGCTCCAACTTGTTCGATGTATCAAGGTTGTTGATCTCACAAATTACACCACAAATGGTGCATTCCTTTGCAGCCACCACTGCTTTGGTTTGATGTCCCAATAGTTTCAGAGATCTGATCCCCAATATGGGACTTCTTGCATATAGAAAATACTAACCAAACCCATGCAAAACTCCCCATACCTCAATTTCCTTAAAAAAAAAAAGTAAGTAAGTAAAAAAAGTTCCATATTTTATGGACATCGGATCCATATGTTATGTTCTGTTAATTCATTGGACTGTTTGTAGTCAAACCAAACTCAGGACTTGGCTGTTTCCCATTCTGTTTTTTCCCAAACCTTAACTCAGTTTTAAAGCTCTGCAGCGCCCCCCACTGGTCACTTTCAGACAGATCAGCTGCTCATTGGCTGTGGTGACAGGTGATAGCGTTTGCACCTGTTGTGGTTCAGCTTCCTGCCAAACCTCTAAGTGTTTGTCTTCAGTTTGTTGCTCTGTTTTCTTTTTGTTAACATATCTATGTGATCTGTTCTTTGGTATGTGTGGTGCCTCCTAAAAGAATACAACAATAAAATTACTCCAACTGAAATCAATAGAGTTGAATTTGTGGAGGAGGAAAAAAACATTAAGAAATGTATTTGTGGTTTAATTTCTGATTACCTTTGTTTCTTTGTTTGCTTTCATTGCTGGATGTCTTTCATTTAGGTGTAAATAAAATAGATTAAATAAGTAGTAGAAGAAGCATCTGACATTGTATTTTAGCCCTCAGTAGCATCATATAATTTTTTTCTTTTTCTTTTTTTACTTAAGTAACACCTACAATAACACCTACAGTGATGCATTATGGGATTGTGCATTTTACTTTACAAAACGGTGCACAAATGTTCACATTGCATTATATGTTTTGTAAATCTTTTTTTTTTTTTTTTTTAAAGACATTTATCTCATAATGTACCACCCAGAGCAGGAAAAAACAATAAGTTATCGTATGTTGTGCCAAAAATTAATGTTTAAAACTGAAACTTGAAGTTTTCTGGAAATCTTGTTTCTTGTTTCCACTCGGGTGTCTCTAATAGGTTGGGGTCAAGGTATACAGAAGATCTAACTGTGTGTATGTTAGTCTTCTTTTGTGATTGATGTTGTTAAGAGAAAAAACTATAAGCTGCCATGCATGTGCTCCATACATTACATGGATACCCATTAAATAAAAAAAGACTGACTAAACATGACTGTGAATTTTTCACGTTGTGATAAGTTCTGTTACCAGAGTTTCAGCTCCAAAAAATGTTTCTTCTGACTGGCTTGCTGGAAAGAAAAAGTGATGGGTGAAGATGACATCATTACAGTAAAGAAGGAAATGTTAGACCAAAAGCCAGGCCTATCAATCCACACAAGTATTTGGCTTGGAAAAATATTTTATCATATAACATTGTCATCTGAAAAAACATACATATATCTCCTTGGTTGTTTGAAATACTAATATTGTCATGTTGTAAGAAAAATAGTATAAACATGTGTTGATAAGTGAAGATAAAAGTGCTTTGGCAAGTCATTTGCATTTCCCCTGCCCACACACCTGGGGGCACTGTAGAGATTTTACAATTAAATTCATTCCTCTCGTGTGTGTCTTGGTGGTGAAGGTAAGATGTTTTATACATGTTTTTTCATAGTTCTTAGCTTGGAACTGTATGTCTGTACTTTTTTAAAATAAACATATATAATACTATGAGACCCACACTTCCTATTTTTGGGTCTCAGATCTAATTTGTCACATTCCTTCGTAGAGAAAAAGCCAAATGAAAGAAAGGTTTGGTACAAGTGTACAATGAATGGTAATGGTGTCTTTTTATGTTCCAGCTCAGATCCCAGATGTCCTATTAAACAGCTTTTGTTTTTTAATTGGTCCCCAGGGTGCAGCCCACACCCCTACCATCCACCTGCCGACCAGGCAGCCAATCACATTGCTTCTTACCTGCTCTCTGAGCCAGCTAGGCCTCTTGTTTACAGGTGTGAGTCGCCCGGGACAGCTGACAGATCAGATGCTGGGAAAGTGATTGGATGAGGATGTGAAGGTGAAGCAGATCTCAGGTCGGGGAAACTGATCCTGAAACCACAAAACAGGAGACACCTGGAATGGGGTGAGGGAGCTCATTTGATATCAAGTTGAGAGGAGAATGCTGTGTGTGTTTTTATAAAAGCAGAGATGTTTGTGACGGGAACTTTATACAGTTGGACCTTCTTCTTCTGATGCTTCCTATCTGCAGAGATCACATAGTGCACACTCAGTGGAAAGCCAACCAAAATTCTCCAAACCAGACAGGTAAGCTTTCTAAATAGACCTGCTCATACCTTTATTATAGTATAGTTTTATTGCATTTGCATTTGCATTACTGTTATTTCCATTGTCTCATCTATTTGTTGTTTTATGTCAAGAGTTTCCATTTTAAAAGTCTCTGATGTCATGACTAAAATTCATAACAGAACTCTTTCACATGAAAATACATAAACACACACATTAAGTTCTCTTTCTATAAATGTAGAATATACAATAATGCAATGCAATAATTTGACAATTGAAGTCCTTTTTATACCCTTAAAGCGTAATTATTTTCCTTCGTACTTTATCTTGTTGAAGTTTTTTCATGATAAACCAACACTGAATAGTGATCCAGACTCTGCAATTCACACTGGGAGACAAAAACATAGTGGACATTTTTCCTGGTCACACACAACATGGTATCTCTAAAGATGGAGGGGTTTTCTTTCTAGTTTTTCATGAATTTGCCAATGAGAAGCAAAAAGATTTAAATGTAATATATATTTCCAATATAATCTTTGACAATGTTTTCAATTATCAATTTTATTATTCTAAATACCTTTCAATCGCAAAGGTTTGTCCCAGATTTGATTTTTTGTATGAATATTTTATTAATAGTATTAATAACAATGACAGCAGTTATCTGGTTCAAACGATAAAATCTGCTCAAAAATACAACATTCCGGGAAAGAAAATCAATAAATAGACGCACAAAATTTCATATTTGTAGAGTTGCAAAATCATTCACAACCTTTAAGTGAAGAGCCAAAATAGTATTCAGCCTATACAAGCAAGTTTGGATGTTTGCTTGTTATAAATAGAAACATTAAATGTACCTCATTTTAATCCTCTAATGAGAACTGTTAGTTCAAAGAGGAATGATACTAATCCCCTCTGCCTTCTAAGGACAACCATGATGTCTCCAGACGACCGGGCCCTCGAGGAGCTGCTGTACGGCAGTGACCTTGGTGACGACACAGAGGGGGGTGCGCTCAGTGTTGGCCCGACAGCAGTGGAAGAAAGTTCTGCTTCAGAAAATGTGATCACAATAGCAGCCTCATTATCGTCTTGTTTGTGCCTGAATCTGCTCTGTGCTCAGCACCTGGAGATTACTATAGAGATCCAATGCTTTTCTTTTCATACAAAGAAATACTGAGTTTAGCAAACAACACTTTGCTAATTGGATTTCTAAAATTGAAAGAAAAGCATTGTTTTGTTTTTGTTGTTGTTTTTTTTGTCTTGACATTTGAATAGCTTATATTTGTATTGTACCACATACAGCACTAGCTCAAGAGGGAAAAGTTGCTTTCCCTCTCAGGCTAACTGGATGAGAATGCTAAGCAAGGCAGCTGCTCTTCACAATGCACGCACATTTCCTTTTTTCCCCCAAAATATTTGAGTTCAACAAACTAAAGCTCTGCTTTATATATATTCAGTAATGCCTAACGTGTCTCAGACTCCGACAGCTGTGTCCATCAACGAGCCATTGATGTGTGGTGGATGTGGTGAGCAGGTGTGCGACCGCTTCTTCCTATTGGCCGCAGGGAGGGTGTGGCACGGCGTCTGCCTGCGCTGCAGCCAGTGTCACTGCGAGCTGCAGACACACCCGTCCCTCTTCTGGAGGGACGGAAACATCTACTGCCAGCAGGACTACTGCAGGTCAAACAGGGCTACTCACTCGCATGCCAGACACACAATTTCCATTTCCTTCCTCACTGTGATTTCTCCCTCTGACCAGGTTGTTTGGAGGTGGCCAGTGTGCACGCTGCTTCCAGCCAATCCCACCCTCTGCTTTGGTCATGAGGTCTGGAGAGCTGACCTTCCATCCTCACTGCTTCTCCTGTCAGGTGAGCGTGAAAGCTTGGCTGTTTTTTATTCTAAAGAAAAAATAAATAAAAACTGTTTTATGATGTTTTGCAGGAATGTGATGTGAAATTAATGCCAGGGAACCTGTACTGCATGCAGGGCCCAAATCCCTACTGTCAGTCGCACTATTATGGTGATGGGGGAAACACGGCACCACACGACCCCTCTGTGAAGCTCAACCTGAAAGAGGGTGAGTTCTTGCGTGGTTTTATGGTACACAATCTTTACTGTGTTGTGTCAAATCAAAAGTGTTTGTGTCGGGTTTTGGCTGCTTAACTATGATTAACTTTATCATATATCAAACAGGTTGTGTAGAACATAGACTGTTCTTCTGCCCAAAGGTTTTTCCCAACTTTGATCCAATACTTTTTAATATCAGAAATGGGTCAAAACCAGGTCTCAGGTGATGGGGATGAGTCCGTGAGCAGTCCGGAACCACGACTGGATGACCAGGGGGCGAGTGGGCGGAGTCGCAGGCGGACCAAGCGAATCAGGACCTGTTTCCGCAGCGAGCAGCTCAGAGCCCTGGAGTCTTATTTCGCCCAAAAGCATAACCCTGATGGGAAAGACTGGACCTGTCTGGCACATAAGACTGGCCTGCCCAAGAGAGTCCTGCAGGTACTGATCAGTCTCTTTCTGAACAGTTTCATCGATAATTGTGTTTCTCTGTGGCTGTTAGTCGCCTCTGCATCACCTCTCTATCCCCTCAGGTGTGGTTTCAGAATGCTCGAGCCAAACTGAGGCGTTCGCTCAACTCTGATGATTCTCAGGTAAACTCTCCTTCCGCTCCACCCCGAGCTGTTACCATGTCAGCCTGCTCTCCACCGGACCTGGCACAGCCCTTTCCCACCAGCACCATCGACCAGCTGCAGCTCTCCCTGCTCACTGCTCCCATCAGCGAGCCATCAGCAAGCCCGGCTGTCAGTCAGTCCTCCCAGCAGCTACCACAAAGCCCTGCCTTTTTCCTAGACTACAACTCCCATGGGGAACCAGGGTGTATCTCCTCTCTGGACTCCCATGAGGACTTTAGGGATGCGGGAGAAGAATTGGAAAGGGAGGGTGATCCTGATCGTTTCAGATCCCATTTCTGCTAGTTTGTGTGGCAGCAATTACAATGTCTGTCGAGATTAGATGATAGTTTAGGTTTTAGCTTTTCTGCAAATGCGTGTCAGTCCAGCAACAACCTTCATGAAGTACCATGCCACAATTTCATGGAAATGCATGTGTTTCATTTGAGTGGATAAACTATTTTCTATTTCCTCTATATTTAGTTCCATTGCCTTTCTTTACGCGGAGATGACCTACATGTGTATGAATTAAGCTGAAATTAATTGGCAAAACTTTTTTTTTCTCTAATTTGCCTTCACCAACTGAATGAATCCCAGTCTCAAATAATCCCAAAAAATTAATCTACTGGTGGGATTTATTTGTCACGCGTTTCAAATTACCCTGTTTGCTTAAGGTGAGGAATTAAACATGGCTGGCATTAAAATGGAAACAATCTTAAACCTGTTCCACATGAAACCTGCCAGACAAACAAACAGAAATCTAACAGAAATAAATATATTGAAAGACGTTCTTGGTGGCAGGGCCAAACAAAAAGATTTTCCCCTGCAGAAACACAACTTCATAAATTAATTCTTAAACATTAAACAAACAAGTCATGTTTAAATTACTTCAAATTCAAAATTCAGCCTGCTTTACTCAAATTTTCACTTCCTTTTTCCACTTTTTGTTACTCATCCACTGGTGATTCATAAACCCATTTCACCCCACCTGCTTCTACGTCAAACTCCGTAATTCATTCATCTTTTCCAATCGTGGTCATCTTCCTGGTATACCTTAAAACTATTCATCTTAACAAAGCTGTGATAAAAGGAAAAAAACAGAAGAAAGCTTTGCCCTTTATTCATTCAAAATCTAACTGGCTGGAAATCTCAAGTTATTCAAAATCAAGGACCTTGTGATGAGCATGGTCCTCCTCTTCTTTTGTCGCATAATTGATGGTATTCTAATTCATGGCGTAGCATCATTTGGTTAAAGGTGTGGATTTATCACAAGATGATTATGGCATTCTTTCAGGTGCGTCTGTGCTTCCCCTGTGAGACGATCTCAATTATGAGTATAACAATAAAAGAAAGCTGCATTTCTTTCAGAGACTGTCTCCTTTGAAAAGTCTTAATGAGTCCTTTGCATTTCCTCTCTTCCCACAATCAATAATTACCTGAACTTTCTTGGCCTTAGTGCTGAAATGGGCCCACGTTTCTTAGCTGAAAGAATGATGGCTTAGGCGTTCGATGGATATTGTTGCGTGCGTCAGAGGGCTGGGAGACCAATGAGTGGCGGATGGGACAAAGGGGGCAGGTTGACGGTTTTAAAAAGGTGAGAAGTCAGTCATTTCAGCGAAGATACAACAAGACTGACGGAGCTCAAGGTAAGAAAAGAGAAGATGGGGATATTGGGAAGCGTTCTCTTTTGTCGGCTTTATCTTTGAGAAGTAACTAATTTCTCATACTGAAGAACATTTGGTTTTGGACAAGAACTGCTGGAATATAGCTCAGTTATGCATGGCTGCAGTATCAATAAACTATGGTCACATAGAAATTTGCTATTGAAGTAGAATTAAAGAGAATTAAGTGGCTCTGTGAAAATGATTTCTTTTGGGGTATAACTGAGCAAATTTGTCTTGGAATTCAAGTCCAAGTTCAATTTTACCTATCAAACACGTAGATGTTATCTTTAATTTCTGTTCATTAGATGTTGAATTTATAATTGTATCACTGTGTAAAAACTACCTGGTGAATAACCATCAAACGATCATATTTAAATCCTTGCTACGCAGGTTGTCTCCTCTTCCAACCGGTGCAGTTACAATGAAACATTTTATTTAATCGAACGCACACATTTTGAAACAAATACTAGCTTCTATTTTAGTTTTTTTGTTAGCATCAAACACTCGGCTGACCTGACTTGGGAATGGATTAATGACTACTTCCTCATGACTGTTCATCTGCTTGCAGATGAGTCTATCTTTCCATCTTGGCGCCTCGCAGTTCGCCTTTGTCTTCCTTGCCCTCCTGTGCCCCATCCCACGAACAGTTACAACCTATCCCCAGACCTCCACCACTCTCCTACCTACAGTGAATGGCCTTGAGCTGGAGTCCGCTCTGCAGCACCTGCAGGCTGCCCTGGAGAACCCGAAGGACCCTCTAACAATGCCAGAATGGCCTCAAGATTATCTTACAGTCCTGTCTGAGTCCAGAGAGGACGGGGAACAGGAGGATGAGCCGTGGGAAGAAGAATTACTGCTGAGGGCCCAGAGAGGAGACTTCATGGACTTGCCACTGTCTCCTTTCCATGGGGAAAACTCCCTAGAAGGCATGCACTATCAAGAAGAAGGAGAAGGGGAAGATGGGTGGAAAAGAAATGATGCTCTAACCTCCATGGCCGGAGGCCTTCAAGCTGTCAGCCGCGAGAAAGGAGGATTCGGTTTTCGCTTTGGAAGGAAAAGGTGGACTAAAAGGGAACGGCTGAATGGAGGGGTGAAGGGAAAGGAGGGAGCAAAGAGGCCACTTAGTAAGAACAAAAAGAGAGGGATTTCAATAGGGATGAGAGAGGAGAGGAATGAGAGAATAAAAGAGTGAAAATCTGTGGAGACGTGTTGGTGTAGATTCTCAGTCATCCAGATCTGGGTTATCCAAGTGCTTAAACATGCCCGAGTGGACTTCGAGACTTAAAAAAGCAAGAATTCCACTTATCCTTGTTCAAGCTCATGGGGTGTCAGTGTAGACGATTAAGGATGGTGAAGCGACCTGAACATTTAGTTTTAAAAAAAAAGTGACAGTCTGCAATAAGGTAAAAAGAGATGCATCACTGCCTCTAAAAGTAGAAATTGACCAAGTGTTTTGTCAGGCTGTCGTAAAGAAAATAACCTGTGTTACCTTGACAAAATGTTTGTATGATCTAAATGATCAAATTAAACAGAAAACAAATAGCAACTTTTATGGATCTGTATTATTTGAACACCAAATGACAAAAATACATATTTTTCTGTATATGCCTCTGGTTTAAAAAATGTTGTGTAGGTTCTAGTATCCAATATTTCAACTGAAAACTGCGTGGTAATTATCAACATCACCTCCAAAATCTAGCAGTGTAATACGACATGTGTATCTCAATGAGTGTTTGGAATTGTGCTATCTGCTGGTTTGATTATAAATACAGAATAAATCGTTGGAATATTCAGACTCATAAAAAACTCACCATACTATTTGATAGTTGTCTGTTATATGTCATTTAGACATTAAAGTGCATTAACTTTGTGGGGTTTTTTCTAGATGGCTTAATAGTGTACACAGGTGCCATTGAAAATGATTAAATTATTATTGGCATTTAGAAAAATAGAGCCCTGCTCATAAACATTAATATCCTATAAAGTGTAGATACATTTGTTAAAATCAAAAAGTTGTCCATATTACTAAATGAATTATAAAACACACGACTGTGAATGTCAGGATTTGCACTTCTGCTCTAATCTCAATCGACAGAAATAAAACAGCTCAGAGATGTTGCGAAATGTTAAGACATAAAGTTAGTTAACAATTTACAGTGAAGAGAAGGTTGTTTGTCCAAAGCTCAGTAACTTTAAAATGAATACACTTACGTTTATGCCTCTTCTGACTTTTCTTCTTTATATGATACAACACTTCCATAAACAGTGACATGTAAAAGCAGTCATGTGTGACAACAATTACTCAAATACTATGAACCTAACCCACCTGGGTAAACCTAACATTACCTATGAGAATATCAAGACAACCATGTATTGTATTAGTTTTTAAAAGCAATGCCAGCAAACTTTTAACACACAAGATCTTGCCTTTGAGCGCAGAAAGTGAAAATCCTATCTGATCTGAGCTAGACCAGGAGAGATTTGTTTCTGGTCCACTAAGATGTGGGATTGCCTTTAGAGCTTTCTTAATCAACTGGAAAATATGTTGGACGCCTCAAACACATACAAATCATTAGTCCAAAATTAATGAGATATGACATTATATATACAAACCATTTATAGTTGTTATTTGCACTTTTTAAGTATATGTATTTTTTAATCACTGATCAGAAACGCGGATTTTAAATAGTCTAAATGACAAAGCCAGATGCGTCGAATACGACCGCAACACTCTGTGACTAAGGTCTTTTTATAGTATCTGCCTAGCGACTGCAGCTCATTTTTTTATTGGTTAGCGAACTCGGGACAATATGGTGGATGAAGTCCGGGTGACAAATGGATAAGATTGCTTTTCTGGCTTGAATGTGGGTGAACGTAGACCTGGTTGAAGTGTAAAGTGAAAAACTGAAAACATAAAACTGCCTGTCAAAGGCGGTTTACATTCGCGCTTCAAATCACTAGCTACATCCTGAAAATATAGGACTTTTCTTAGTTTGATTACATTAATGTGGGTATAAAAACTGTGCAATATGTTTATAATATTTTTTTCATATTCACTTCGTAAATTATAGAAGACAGATAGCACAATTTGATCTTTGGGGCTTGCTGCGAGGATCTCCTTCCTGAAGCGTTAAGAAATGTGATGATGCGTTCACTGATCCTTGTGTACTTTTAGCAGTATGCACGATCACTCAAAAAGCTTAGACTCCACGCCGTCTAGAACTTCAGAAATGCCCCCCCCCCCCCCCCCGAGATTTCTAATACTTCATGCACAACTTACTTTAGTTTAGAATGTTTGATTGGATTATTAATTACATAGAAATAAATACAGGTAATTGTATTTGTAAAATAGCACAGGTAACTACATTTTTATCCCTAGAAGAAGTATTTTCGTCTTCATAACAAAAATTCAGTGTTCATTTTCTAACCAGAAAGGGTCACTACTAAATAGCTTTTGCCTTAGAATGGGACATAATGCACTTTGCATTTTGTTCCCATTGTTCGCTTATTTTTCAAGACTTAAAATATTAAATGACGAATCACAAAAAATACTAACTACATAAATTAATTGGAAGTAGAAATTATTTGTATGTGTGTATAGGGCATAACATACAAACTGGGATTGGAAACTAAACAAAATTATAGTAAATGTTTCCTAATTGTTAGAATTTTAACTATTTTTTGCACTTTTAGAAAGAGGTCAACATTTCTGGTCCGTCTTTTAAGACTTTAGGTTGAACAAACAAAAGTTGCTTACTATCAGATAATTATTTTTTGGACTGTGTCGATGTCACAGTTTTTATATTTGGTTGATGTCCAGCTTATGCCTACAAAATGTGGTCGTGCATTATAGTGTCAGAACAAGACTCGATTGAGAAGAAATACCTAGTTAACAGACCTAGATTTTTTATGTGGAACGTGGAAATACAAATCTTTATTTTCCATTGTGTTTTAAAGTGCTTGTGAGAGCCACAATGAAGCGTCTCTAGCGCACGAGCGACCGTGAACGCATCGTTCTCTGAAAATAACAAGGAAGGAAATAGACAGACCAGTCCTGAAGGCTGTTGGTGGCGAGCTGACGCAGTGAAGGACGCTTCAGAAATAGTTTGATAAAACGGAATTTAAAGACAAGACAAACATTCATTTGGATTCACAATGTTCGTTTTCCTGTTTATTCTCCTTTTGGGGACAGGAGCGGGGGTGAACTCCGGTAAGTTAGCGTATATTTGACGCGGTAACACCGCTTTTGTTGAAAGTGAAAGTAAGTCTGTGACGTCAATAAAATTGACATTTCTATTTACCAAAATGATATGTTTGTATTTAGTAGTGTGTACTTTTCCACCTTGAATTTGTACAAAATCAGACTAGCTAAATTTAATCTGAAATATGAAGCGTAAACTTGAGACAAATGTGGGCAACCTGTTCGTTCATGTCTAACTAAGGGCCCTCTGCCAGCGGCCGCCTCCCTATTACGGTTGTGCATATTTATTATGCCATTTATAGCTCTCCCGTTTCCAACCGAATTTCGGCGCCTAACTTGCATATCTATCTATCTATCTATCTATCTATCTATCTATCTATCTATCTATCTATCTATCTATCTATCTATCTATTAACTAACTAACTAACTAACTGTTTTGGTGAACAGCTTTTCCGTGTTACATATAATGCCCTGGTGTGAAATAATGTGGAGAGGTTTCAGTCACCGTCAGGTGGAGGCTTGTCGCTCATATGTGGACGGGTGACATTGCTGCCATACCTCTGTCACCCTCACTGCTGCCGTCAACAACCACTGTCTGTAAAACTTTGTTTTTTTGTGAGTCTGTAAGCACAGGCGCACAGATATGTCAGAACTTTTAAATCCCCCCCATTACACATAAACTGATAGTATTTATGTTCAACAAATGTGTAAGAAGCATTGTTACTTTTGGGAGGGTCGTGTTTGAATCCAAATAGGTTTGTATTATAGTGTTGATAGCAATTTAATCTGTGTGTTCTCTTGTTTGTTTCAGAGCTTCACTCCCTGATGTACATCTACACGGCCTTCTCCAAACCTGTGCAGCTCCCAGGCATCCATGAGTTCACTGCCATGGGTCTTTTGGACAACAGGATGATTGACTACTACGACAGCGTAAGTAAGGAAAAAATTCCCAAACAGAATTGGATGAAAGAGCAGCTTGATGAAGAGTATTGGAAGAAAGGCACCCAGTCCCGGCAGAGCAAGCAGCAGTGGTTCAAGGTCAACATTGACATCCTGAAGGACCGAATGAGACAGAATGATTCAGGTTAGACCAAAGGAATTCTAATCATAAATAACAGCTCATAACCAGTGAACACTACGCAAATAAACAAAAGAGACAAGATGATATATTTGATCAAATGAAAGCGTTCAGAGCTTGTTTTTTTTCTCCTTCAGATGTCCATATTCTTCAGTGGATGCACGGTTGCAAGGGTGAAGTTCAACCTGACAACAGCATAAAGTTTGTCAGTGGCATAGACAAGTACAGCTATGATGGGAGCGACTTCTTGAGCTTTGACGACGAACACCAAGTGTGGGTTGCCCCGACAGATGCGGCGAAGGAAACTAAGAGGAAGTGGGACGTTGTTTCAGTCCTGAAAGATTACACAAAAGGATACCTGGAGAATGAGTGCATTAGCTGGTTGAGCAGGTTCAGGACGTATGGCGAAAAGCAGCTGCTCTCAGCATGTACGTATGATAGAAGGCCCCATTCTTTTTTCTCAGTTGAACCTATTTATTTGGACATCTTATGTTTATATCATGAAATGTTTTTATTTTGTGAAAACCAGTTTAGTTAAATGCTCTAGAAGGAAGAAACAAAAAACTATTTAAGAACAATCATGGTAAGGATCCTCCTATCAGAGATCAGTTAAATTCAGTTAAGTTTGTGATCTTCAGAAATAGATAGAAAAGAGGATTAAAGAGGATAGAAATACAAAGGAAATCTCTGGAATATGTACTCAGATTTGGGCATAGAAATACTGGTTGATATTGTTCCTCAGTATAGTTGTTTGTTTTATAAGCTGCCCTGCGCTTATTGATGACATTTTCTCTTTCCAGCTGAACCTGATGTGCATCTGTTTGCAAAAACAGCCAAATTGGACTCCAGAATTATTTTGACATGCATGGCCACAGGCTTCTATCCCAAAGAGATCATCCTGCGCATCAAAAGAGAGGGCCGCATCCTGAACGAACAGGACGGGATTCAGACCACTGGAGTTCGTCCAAATGAAGACGACACCTTTCAGAGAAAAGACTTTGTGGAGATTCTGAAGGCAGACAAGTCTGAATACACATGTGAAGTTATCCATCGAGCTTCCAAGTTGGCGATTGAGAAGAAATGGGGTAAGACATTTTTGTTTGGTCTGAAGCTTGAGCAAAGTGCGTGCCGATTTCAGTCTAAAGGAGAAAAAATCCTGTAAGTTGTTGGAGGTCTTTGTTTGAATCCAGTCAGTGTGAAACATCTCTGTGCTGCTATCAGCTGTCTCCTCATCAATCCATGACATTATGATCTATTAGCCATAAGACCTGAAATTGCCTGTAACATTATCAAGCTAATTAAACTGTTCTGATTTGTTTAGATCACGCCCTTCCTGGACCTGGACTTACAATTGGCATTGTGGTTCCAGTACTACTCCTTGTTGCTGGTGCGGGTGTTGGTTTGTTGCTTCTCTTGAAGCGAGGTATGTATGAGACACATTTAAAGGGTCTGTTTAGCCAGAAGAGAAAAGTAGTGTAACTTCTGTGTCGTTTATCAGGAAAAAATTTTTGTATGACTTTATGATTGATTTCTGGAGCGCAACATTATTTAGCCCTAGTTTTCGTCGTCTGTGACGAGATGTGTGGTTTAATCTTGAAATCTTTTTACGTCAGTTACCATAAAAAAATTCAATTGAAAAGAAACAAGCTGCATATTTTTTTCACTAAGTCTGAAAGACGTGTGAGATTTTTATTAATGTTCACTGACATGATCTGTATTTACAGGAATCATTTGTAAGAAAGAGAAAGGCAGCCATGGTAACTTTGTTTTTCTTCATTCGATTCATTTTGATGGGCAAAGCTTTTAATATGATTGTCACAGCTTTTTTGTCAGTTTCCTATCCGTAAATGATGACCACGTTTTTGTGTTCTTTTCAGGATCTTCTCTTACATCAGTTTCTTCTGGTAAGTTTGTTATTGATCTTATGTATTATGTGAAATCATTTTAGCAGCAAAAATATTAAAGTAACTGTTTGGCTTTTACTGCTGAAATAAATCTGCTGCTTTAACAGGAAAAAAACTTTTTTTTGAGAACCATAAAGGTGGTAGAATAGTGTGTAAAATATGTTTTTGTAACTATTAGTTGCTTAGAAATATTGTCTAACAGCCAAGGATCCGAGGATGGTGGGGATAAAATCTGTCCAATCCAAATAAAAATGAACCTCATCTGGTGGAAACAGTGTTTTAAAGGGCAGGAGATATGAAACAGTACACCAGTTAGGAGCAGATGGGTGGAAATAATTCTTTGTTTTTTTTTGTGCAGGTAATCCCCTCAGTCAGAGTGGCCCTAATGGTGTGAGCACACCTCTCATCACTCCTCCCAGCGGTAAGTGTTTCCCTGAAAATTTCACAATTGCGCCTAGTTTTATTTTTTAATTTGATCATTAAATGCTTTTAGGCATTGTCATTGATCTATGGATGAACTCTTGAGTTATGTTGCACTTTGAATCCTGGAGTTTGAAACAGGATGAAAACTAGCATGTCAGTATATGTATGTCACATTTCTGATTAGCACACATAATACAGGAAAGTGTTTCATTTGGCTTTGGTTATTAATCTACATATGAATGTAAACACTTGAAGAGGGTGTGGCAGATAGTTTTATTTTCACACTTTTAATGTGTTTGCAGGTGATGCCAACAGTCAGACTGATGACAACTCACCACTCGTCAAAACTGGTAAGTCTTTTCCTGAAGAACGACCATTGTGGCTGACAGTTACATCATGTGGTACAGTTTTATGATGCATTCAGTCTTTTAGCTAATTTGATTCTGTTTATGACTAACTATGACTTTACCTTCGTATTCATAGGCATCACATGATATGTTTAAAAATGTTATCAGAGTTACCGGGTAACTTCCCACCATGAGTGTTGACATTTTCAATCATGAGTAATTCAAAATGGTTTGAAATTTTAATGCTGAAAGTACGAGGGACAACAAACACCAGCGTGTGTCTGCTTTACAGCTTCAATTCTTGTGATTGGTTAGCTTAACCTCAATCTTTATTTCACAGACTCAAACCCATCTGTCAACAGTGGTGATTCTGGCGTGTCCAGTAAGTACCCTGTGAACCCTTTTCAAATGCCATTCATAGATTGTTGCTTTAGTGTCTCAGACACTATCCTAGATAGAAAATGTAACGCTAAATGAGGTTTTTGTTGTTTTGTGAGATGTTTGAATTTTTCAGGCTCGGAGGTTCAAGTTAAAGCCAGAATAAAAATGCTTAAATGTAACTTCTGTTCACAGGCGACGAAAAGAATTCTGGGACAAGCAGATCAATCACCCCCGAAAGCCCCGAAGGGGTTAATTGATTCCTTTGGAACCAGGAGTTGCTTATAAATTCACTGAGAGGCTTACCAATTAAAAATGGTCAACAGAGTCATCTTTTGAGAGAATGCCTCTCTAAAAGCTGATGTGTCAGCAGTAACATGTGTTTCCATGTCTCTTAAAGATAAACCTCAGTCTAATTGATTAGATATTTTTTATTACCAACTGGTGAAAAGATTAATTCGATATTTACTGCTTAGTTCAGAACATTGAAGCTGATGAATGCGAAAATCTGAAGAAAAGTAAAGCAACATTTTCATTTTGGTTCTTTTTGAATATTATTTGCAGTCAATGTGCTAAAAACAAAAGAAATATGTTGACCTGTGAATAATGTACACATTTGCTGTTAATAATGTTGACACATAAATAAGATTTGCTTTAAACTGGTCAAATATGATAAGATGTTTGACCACCTCAGATAGCATGTATAAAGAATATGGTTTTCTACTCATTAATCTTTTCTTTGTTGGCTTATGCTCTTGATTTTCCTCTCGTAGACGCCTTTTTCACAAGATTTGATAACTTTTAATCATAGCCTAAGAAAACTTACAATCAGAAAAGTTTAGTTTAATTGTAAGAAGACATTGAATTTGTACTGCAGTTTTTAACTACTTTGGCTTCATTGGTGACATGGATGGTAAGACAGTTGTGATTTACAGCTGCTGTGTGAAATGTTTAAAATACAGCCCATTGTATCTGTGTTATGATATTTGTGATTGTTTTTTTTGTAACTTTAATTCACATTATCTTGACATACCAGATACCAGAATGCTTTTTTGTCTTGATAAGATTGCTTGGTAATGGGGGATTGTAAATAAAAAATGCTTGAAATAAAGATGAATGAGTTGCTTCATTGTCTGATAAACTTACAGTCTGAAGGCTTGCTAAAGATTAATTTCTTTTTATGTGCTTAGGAGAGGAAATATTTTACTCTGCCTGTAGAACTAAACATGTTCGCTTTTAAAAGTTAGCGCCATATTTCTGTATATTGATCAGTCTTGTTTGCATTAACAGCACAATGATATTAATAAAAGAAAGGAGTTACATTTGGGAGGATAATTTAAGGGAGATCAATTCTTCGATTGTTGACTGGTGTCTTAAAACTTAAATTTTTTGATTGATTTCATTTGCACATGAAAAGTAAAAAAGCATCAAGTATAGTCAAACGAGTTGGAGGGTATTTCTAAAAAAAGAAGTAATATATATTTACTTTAGAATCGAAAGTGTTGTGATTTATTCTCCATTAATAACATCGAAATGTATTAACTACTTGTAGTGATAATTTTCTTGTAAATTTTCTCTTCAACGTGTGACACGCACTTTACGCCGTGACGTCACCAGGCGGCGGCAGAACTCCGTGTTTTGAATCGACGCAGCAGTTGGCCTGCGCTCCATCAGCTGATCGGGCTGTCGGGGTGTGTTTGTGTTTGTGTTTCAGCTCTCCTCTCACCGCGCAGACGGCTGTTCATCTCAGCAAAACAGCGGTAAACACTCTGAGGCGACCGCGCCGGCCTTTGGTCTTTATTCGCTTTCGGTGTCAAATGCTCTGCAAGCTAACATTAAACATATTCCATGTTAGCTTGAACGTTTGTTGTTGCTATGGTGACGCCACGCGGCCGAGGCATAGGGGATGCGGACCGGAGCAGCGGGCAGTCAAAGCGGAAGCGTAAGGCGGCCAGGAGCTCCAAGACCCCACCGCGAACACCCTCAAAGGGCCAAAGGAGGAACACAATAACACCGTCAAAGGAGCGTGGGCCGTCCAATGTGAGTGTATCTGTGTTTGAAACTCAGTTGGCGTTCATAAATAGATTTTTCTGCATCAATTGAGTTTTAATTCGAAAAAGAACAGACACATATCAGGTCAACAAGCTTAGGGAGGAAATATAACTATGATATAATATTTAACATAGTAGCCCCCTTTTTCAACATAATATGTTCAATATCTTGTGTATCATCTTTGCCTTTTTATAAATATTTTTAATTTTGTTGCTTTAAACTTCTGACTTTAATGACAAATTAGTCATTATTGATTATTGATTCAAACAGTAGTGTACTGAATATTTTCTTTATATATTTTTTCTTCTTATTCAAATAAATATTAGAAATATATTTAATAATGATTCTGACCTGTGGTGGGAAATGGTCTTATGTCTGGTACAATATTTTAAGTAATAGCTGCAGTCAATATGTAGTTATATGCATTCATCAGTGTTTTGCTTATATAAAATTCAATTAGTCTTCCTTTATAACAGCAATATCACACTATATAAATTAAATAATGTGACAAAAAATGAGCAGCTGGGGTGTCTTTTACAAAATTTCTACAAAACGTTTTGAATGTTGTAGTTTACTCCCTGCACTGTTTGTCAGAGATTATTTATCATACAACAGTTTTCTGCTCGTGGTTATTCATACAAGATTAATATTAAATTTTCCTCAGGGATTACCTGCTGAGGATGAAGAACATGATCACACTGATTCAGAAACACCTGAAGTTCAGCCTTCGAAACCAGCAAGGACCACCGTCAGGTCAGAAATCACATTAAAAATAACTCTGTAGTTTGTTTAGGAGAACAAACACTGTTAGAAAAGTCAGGTGTTTTTATTTGAACATTTGAGAGCTTTGTTTCTTTAAACTTTTACAACTACAACTACCTGTAGAGATACATTTACCGAAAAACACATTATTTTGTTTATTTGTCTCAGATGACCAATATTACTATTTGAAACGAGTACTTTTATAATACATCTGCAAGGGTGGTGTTAAAGTGTTTCCTTTTTCAGCCATGCAAGTGAACTGTTTTCTGCCATATTTGATCAGTTTTTCAATTTTCTGTGAAGTCTGCACCTAATTTGTTCATACAAATTCATTTTATATATAATATGTGTATATATAGTATACAAATTTGCATGTAACAATTTCCATTTTGAAAACGTTTGTTTTGTGTTGACAGGAGATCACCACGTCTTATGATCCCTTCAGGTAAGGACAGAAAATCTTAACAGTAACCGTCTGACCTGGACAATCTGTGAGTTCTGGGATTCAAAGTTTTGGGATTTTCCCACCTAGAGATAATAACATACAGCAGCTGGTCTCCCCAAAAAAGTAGTCAGCAAGTATTTGGGGCATTCTCAAGTCAAATTACACACTGAAACAGGTGGCAGGAGGAGTGGGCCGAGGAGAAGCAGCAGACCGACCAAACAGACCAGAAATTTTCAGTCCTCCAACATGTGTGATGGCATCAGTACCAAGTAAGATGGCCTAAACACATTATTCAGGTTGTTAGCAGTAAAACGTTTGGCAATTCTGGGGTGGTTTTGCTGAGTTTAGCTGAGTTTTACTGTTACTCTTACCTTTACTACTTTCGTGCTACAGCGACCAGCATTTTCTTTGAATTAACATAATTCAAGCAGAAAAGAAATACAAAAATATTGCTGGGACAGTGACAGTATGATTTAACTGTTTCATGTGAAGTACGACAGGAGCGGTCATAAAGAAAATGGGCAGCATTAAGACCAAGAGGCAAATCACCGACAACAAAGAAGAAGTGAGTACCAGATTATGAAGTCTAATTACAGCTATTTGCAAAAATCTTCTTACTCTGTATCTCTAAGTCTGCGACCCAGACTTTTTTCTGTTTACATGCAATGTTCCATGCAACATATTCCATGTTATTCCTGTTTTTTTTAAACTGCTCGTAAACCAAGTAAATTCATGCCTTCTGCCACACATATCTGGCTACAGCGACTATTTTGTATTTTCTGATATATTTGTGTATTTAAGACGTCTGTAAAGGCAGCTCAGTTTTAAGCAGAAGCTGCTGATATTTAGACTGAATGTTCACAGTCAGTGTTTACATTTACTCACGCTGTGTTCAGACGCTCAGTCTTTGGGGGTGGGCATTGCCTCTCTTATCAGCTCACTGTGAGGGCGGTGCACCCAGATGTCTCTTGCTTCCACTCTACTTATAGCTCATGGTGGGGGGCCGTCTCCTCTATCAGCTGCTGCCAGATTGGGGGGAGCACCAACCCTTGTTTTTGTGGTCGTGCATTTATGTCATATCTTCTTTAAGAGCTGACAGTGTTCCGATCAGTTTCTTTTCATCTTGACAAAATGTGAATGTACTTCAGTAAGTCAGTCGGATTTGACTGATCTTGGTCATCACAGATCCTATTTTAATAATCTGAAAAAGACCAAGCTACTAAATGTAAATATTACATCTCAACATTGTGACAAAACAACTGACTTAGATGAGTTTACAGTAACTGGAATGAACTAATCCCCCATTGGAAATTACCTGTATCTATCTATCTATCTATCTATCTATCTATCTATCTATCTATCTATCTATCTATCTATCTATCTATCTATCTATCTATCTATCTGTCTATCTATCTATCTATCTATCTATCTATCTATCTGTCTATCTGTCTGTCTGTCTGTCTATCTATCTATCTATCTATCTATCTATCTATCTGTCTATCTGTCTGTCTGTCTGTCTGTCTGTCTGTCTGTCTGTCTGTCTGTCT
>CAJRST010005557.1:9150531-9179325 GCA_907169785.1 Menidia menidia | reverse complement strand
GTCTGTCTGTCTGTCTGTCTGTCTGTCTGTCTGTCTGTCTGTCTGTCCGGCCGTCCGGCCGTCCGCCCGCCCGCCCGTCCGTCCGTCCGTCCGTCCGTCTGTCTGTCTCTCTCTCTCTCTCTCTCTCTCTCTCTCTCTCTCTCTCTCTCTCTTTTATTTGTTTAAAATCAGATGCCTCTTCCTGTGTTTTCAGATGATCAACTCTAAAGCCCAGAAGACAACGCCAACGCCACCAGAGCACAATGACAGCGAGGATGACAATGGTTTGTGAAATTGAGCAGAGTACAAGAATAAAGTGAAGAGACAGCGTTTAGCTTCCTCTTTTTTACTCTTCGGGTGCAGTTAACGAGGACAGCGGGCGTGGAACGACTGCAGACGAAGACAGCATCTCCAGCGTCAACCAGAACTTTGACGCCAAATTGAGCCGAGCGTCGTCGCTGTACCAGGGGCCAAGCAGCGGTTAGTACTGCACAGAAAGTTTTCGAAATTAAGACGAAGAATGCTAAATCTAAACCTGTCCATGTCAACCACAGTTGTCTTAGAGTTACACAGATGGATATTCACTATGACTTAGAAAAAGATGTAGAGTGAAACCTGGATCTGCCATGTGACCGCTTAGCAAAATATTTCACTATCATCACAGCTCACCTACAGTATTCTGATGACTTTAGAAAGGACTTCAGATTTATTCAAAAGTTTTATTTTCTCTGACAGAGCTTCTCAAGGGCACCTTCCGGATCAGTGCGTCTGGACCAAACAAGCCACGAAAAGGAGCCTTCAGGTAGTTTATTCTGTGTTATACTGCAAAAAAAATAGTTGTCGAGTTTATCCAAAATATTCAGTTTCTGGAAAAAGCCACTGACAAAGTCATGACACTCCATTTATCTTAATCATTACTAACCAATTCCACCATACATGCCTTTTCCTGTGACTTCTCACTTTTTAATTTATTTGAACAGATCCACTCAGAGTGCTTGGTCCAACCAGTCTGATGAAGACGACTCTGATGATGAAGAGGAAAAGGCTTCTTGCAGGTCAGTACAAAATTGATATTTTTATGTTTTTATGCCTGGCATGAAGTCCGTATCCTTTATACCTGAATGGACAGAGGAGCCACGTAATTCCTTTAATCACAATCGGAGTCAGAATCAGAAATACTTTAATAATCCCAGAGGGTAATTGACATCATTGCTGTTTTTTCATATGTTCTCATAGCTCTCGCCCACTCAGTCTTCGTACTCGCAGAGACAAGATGGCTGCAGGAGCAGGTCTGGCAGACATTGATCCTATGGCCATCGACCAATCGGTGAGTTACTTCTGTGTAGAACTTCATGGTGTTTCCATCTTCTTTACCTAACTTGCCAATTTCAAATGTGTGTTTGATTTGCTACAAAGTCTCTCTTTCTTTTCTGCTGGCCCCTTTTCAGGTGGGATTTGAGAGTATAGGAGGTTTATCGGGTCACATTTCAGCTCTGAAGGAGATGGTTGTCTTTCCACTGCTCTACCCAGAAGTCTTTGATAATTTTAAGATTCAGCCTCCCAGGTGACAAAGAGAGCTACAGCGAGATTCACATGTTTAGAACAGTTTTAGGATTAAAAATAGTTAAACAAATAAAAAAACAACATCATATTTTTTTCCAGTTTTCAAATCTAAAGTGAACCAACCTGAGTTGTGCCAGTATCAGGGTATCTTTAATTTCAAAGTCATTGAAAGTTACACTCATGTTCATGTCTCTCTCCAGAGGCTGTCTGTTTTATGGCCCTCCAGGTACTGGGAAAACGCTGGTTGCTCGGGCGTTGGCCAATGAGTGCAGCCATGGAAACAGGAAAGTGTCTTTCTTTATGAGGAAAGGAGCAGACTGCCTCAGCAAATGGGTGGGGGAGTCTGAGAGGCAGCTGCGGCTGCTTTTTGAACAGGTAACAGCCTCTTGCATCACTGTGCTGCCCCCTGCTGGCTAACTGCAGAGCAGACCCTAATTCAGGACTCGTCTGCTTTGAGTTTATTAGGCACATCGCGGCCCATTTGTTACCAGCACCTTCACCAGCATAGTGACTCTGATTCAGACTCTGAATTCTGTAAATCTTTAATGTATCATGGAGAAATAGATTAATAAATTTAGTTTTTGGTTAAAGGTATACAATGTCGTGAAAAGCTTAGAAGCTTTACTTTCCCTTAAGAGCAATCAATTCATTCTCTTTGTTCCATACCTGTTTATTACAATTCACAAATGCAGAGGCACTCTATCTTTGTAGGTTGCAGTATCATTAAGATAACACAGAACAAAATGAGAAACTCAGGTTTTTTTCAGTTGCTTTTCCCTCTTTCTTCTCCTCTCCAGGCATATATGAAACGTCCGTCCATCATTTTCTTTGATGAGATAGATGGCTTGGCTCCAGTTCGGTCCAGCAGGCAGGATCAGATACACAGGTCTATACAATCTTTGTCTTTGTTCTCTTCTTAAAAAGCTGACAGGTGGTCAAAAGCGACTACATCCTCTGTTTGCTGATGGATGGTTCAGTCAAACAAGGAAAACTTTTCTCTTTTTTTGTAACAACACAACAATGAAAACATCACTGACATGCTATTCAAACCTTGCAGTTCAATCGTGTCAACACTCCTGGCTCTGATGGACGGTTTGGACAATCGAGGGGAGGTCGTGGTGATTGGAGCCACAAACCGGTTGGACTCCATCGATCCAGCACTGCGGCGTCCTGGACGCTTCGACAGGGAGTTCCTCTTTGGCCTGCCTGACAGAGAGGTGATATTTGTTGTTATTTTACATGACAGTTTTTTTAACCAATCAAAAAATCAAATTAATTCTGTGTGCACAACAAATGCACTGCAGCAACTTTGCTGCCTTCAACATGTTTGTTTAAACCACATGGTTTAAACAGAATTCTCTTCGTAATTATCTTTCAGTCTCGCAGAGAGATCCTGAAAATCCACACTCGTCAGTGGAAACCTCCTCCGTCTGAAGATTTCCTCGAGGAACTGGCTGAGAAATGTGTTGGTATGAGACACTGCATCATCAGTGTTTGGATCTCCCTGCATTGTTTGCTTCGCCGCTAAATGTCCCGACTGTCCCCATCTCTCAGGTTACTGCGGTGCTGACATCAGGGCGGTGTGCACTGAGGCGGCGTTGTGCGCTCTTCGTCGCCGCTACCCGCAGATATACGGCACCTCTCAGAAGCTCCTGCTGGATGTTTCCTCCATCTCAGTCAGCAGCTGCGACTTTGTGGCAGCCATGAGGAAGATGTCACCTGCCTCACACCGCTCCGCTGCCTCTCCGGCCAAACCGCTGTCCCCGGTGGTTCATGCGCTGTTGGGCACCGCCCTCCAACACATCCTGGAGGACCTGCAGAAGTTGTTTCCACATGCTGAACAGGGCATGAAGAGGAAAAGAGAGCCAAGTAGGTCAAGTCCGCTCTGGAAGCTCTATTGCTTGGTTTGAAAGTTACATATTGATAATGAATTTGGTCTTCTGTTTTTTACCTGTCAGATCTGACCTCTGGTGTCTTTGATGACGGTCTCTTGAATGGAGGAGATGAGGGTCCAGTGGCCTCCAACATATCAAAACCCTCTATCTCACAGGGTAGAAACTTCTTACACTTTGCTCGGTGAGTCTATTTAATATTAGTTGAAGACTAGACCTTTCTTTCTTTTTAAAGGAGTACAAGGCCACTTTCTTGGTATCCTATAAAATAAGCTGTGGCTAAAAGGTTATTTCTAGAATACTTTAAAAGTATTTTGCCTAGTGGCTTGGTACCTTTACCCGCACCCCTTACCACTGAGATGCCTTCTGCAGGAGTGCTGTCAAAAACCCCACGTCTTACCGCCCGCGGATGCTGCTGGTAGGCCGTCCTGAGTCTGGTCAAACCTCCCACCTGGCACCGGCGGTCCTGCACGCTTTGGAGCGTTTCACTGTCCACAGCCTGGACTCTGCAGTGCTGTTTGGAGTCAGCTGCACCTCCCCAGAAGAGGCCTGTGCACAGGTGAGCTGGCAAAAAACTACAATATTTTTCATTTCACTTTGTTTTATGCTCCAATAATTGGGCACTGCAGATCCCCATGAGCCATAAAAAAAACTAATTTCCTTCTACCCTGCGCCTGCAATCACGAATTAACCAGGCACTGGTTTGTTTGAAATTTGGACCTTTCAGGAGTAGGAACTTAGTCATGTTGGCCATTGTTCATCTCGTGGTCTAGGTTTTGTCGAAGGACCCAAGCTGATTATGCATATTAGAATGAATTCTTAATAGATTTTCTGTTGTACTCAGACTTCAAGGACGTTGCAAAATACATCATTCAAGGGCACAAATTTAATTCTTGATACATCCAAAAATATTCAACCCATTACCAAAGAAATAATTGTTTGAAAAGTGCCAGAGATTACTGAAATATCCATTTTCCCCTAAAGTAAAGATGGTATTTTAAATTCCTGATCTGTCTAAACATTCATCATTCAACATTCAACAAAATAAGAGTTGAAGAAAAAGAGGATGGCTAAAATATTTCTAATCATGAAGCTGGAAGCAGAACATTTCTGACATTTTTTCTTCATCTCTTTGAACAGCAACTAATATCTGTTCCAGAGTTTGTCTGGAAGTTAATACGGCCATACTGAGCAGAAAGTTTAGGACTTTATAATCAATTTTGCATGACTGTGGGTCATTTTTTCAGTTGAATTTCTTATGACATGTTGCTTCTTTTTTCTTTGTTTTCAATGTAAATTTGAACTTTTTATCTTATAAAGACATATGCCCTTTTGATGATATCAGGTGACATTGACTGGAAAGACATTATTTCAACTATGCAAAGAAAAAGATAGAAAGCTAACAGCTGTAGGTTTATAGGAGGTTGATCTGTCTCCTGATCAGGTGTTCTGCGAGGCCAAACGGACGTCTCCCAGCATCCTCTACATCCCTCACATGCAGCAGTGGTGGGAGACTGCAGGGCTGGCACTCAGGGCTTCTTTCCTCAGCTTGCTCGGCAGCATCCCCTCCTTCTCCCCCATTCTCCTCCTAGCTACCTGTAGCACCCCGCATCAAGAACTGGACCCAGAGGTGAGGGTTTCGGCTGGGCTCATTACAGAATCTTTTTCCTGTATTTATTTATAGCATTTTTTTTAACTAAGCTAAATTTGAGATAAACTTTAAGAAACAGTTGTTGGTCTTTTCAGATTCAGTGTCTTTTTCGGGAGGAATACGGTGAAGTTTACACCATCAGCGTCCCAACCCGTCAGGAGAGAACCAACTTCTTCCAGGATCTAATTCTGAACCAGGCGGCTGAGCCTCCACCGTCCATGAATAGAGCACGTATGTGACTCAGAGCTGTTCAAATGTATCTTTATTAGTTAAAAGGACCGGTTGGGAGCATTTAAATACTCTTTACATATCATTCTTCAACCATTAGAGACTAAGGCGATGGAGATCCTCCCCTTGGCTCCACTGCCCCTCCCTCGCCAGCTGTCAGACGAGGAGCTCCTTCGCCTGGAGGAGCAGGAGGAGGACGTGCTGAGAGAACTTCGCCTGTTCCTCCGTAACATCACAGAGCGTCTGATGCTGGACCGCCGCTTCAAGGCCTTCACCAAACCAGTGGACATAGAGGAGGTCAGTGGATTCTTTTTAATCATCTGAAACCATGGAGCTGAACACAGTTGGTGGAATAAGAATGATATAAGCCAACAAGTATGTGAAGTTTGTGAATGATTTTGCCTGATTAATCTTTGAAATGCCTCAGCAAACGTCCTGCTCAGCATACTCAAGCATGTATTAGCTTAGGAGCCAGATATTGTCCCATTAGAATAAAACTGATATAAAGTGAAAAGTATCAACAAGACAGTGTTATTCCTCCTTTGTGTTTCAGTGACTCATATTTCAGTTTTTGTGAGTTTAACAATGTTTTGTATGAACATTTTGAATAAATCTTCAGAAACCCAACACAGCCTTCCTGTTAATCTCCTTCAGGTTCCAGACTACCTTATGGTGATCAAGAGGCCCATGGACCTCTCCACACTGCTGACCAACATTGACGAGCACAAATACGTCACTGTGAGTGAGTTCATATCAGACGCAGACCTCGTCTGGAAGAACGCTCTTGAGTACAACCCAGACAGCGACCCAATGGGTGAGAAAGTCAACAACTTCCTAGCACACACATCCCTGATGAACAGGCCTCCATAGAATCACCTGTGACTTTAGTTCACTTTCCATCTGGATGTGAGAGGTGTTATTTCAATGATGATATTAAATATAAAGCAGCCACTATCAGTTCTTTCTATTGTATACAATGTAGCTTGTGTTGGCTTAGAATACTTTTAGAATCCCTTTATTGAGCCTCCATTATGTGTCAACTAAAATAAGTAATTTTAAAAGTTTAAACAGAATAAGATTTTACCTAAGAAATTATGAGATGTGTTCAAAATGTTGTAATAACAATGTGACCTCACATTTAACCTGTGTGTCAAACTACGTGTGTCAGACCGACACATCCGTCATCGTGCGTGCGCCCTGAAAGACACCATTCGAGCCATCATCAAAGACGAGCTGGACGAAGACTTTGAGAGAGTCTGTGAAGAGATCAGAGAGTCGCGTATGAACAGAGGTGAAACCTGCCGCTGTTATGATTCTTCTTCCCCCTCTACCTCCAAGTTTGATGTGTTGGTTTAAGAGTGAAGCACAGTTTAGCAGCCAGTAATATAAAGGCACAAATGAATTCAATCAGTTCTATGGAAAAAAAGAAAGTTTATCAGAAAATCCCTGCAAGGAGAACAAAAACATAAATGCTACTTTTGATTTTAATGGCAGCTCTATCCAGTCGGACCGGCCGACAAGAGGCCAATGGTGCCTGTAGATCAGCGTTTTCCAGAAACAGTCCTGGATCTCAGGGTAAGTGTTAAAAAACACTGTATCTGTTACTGCCTCCCTGATTACTATTTTCTTTCTAAGCTGATTCATTAAAAAATACAGACATATAAGAAAAGTTTAAACGCAAATATATTTTACTGTTTATAATTAATTGAATTTTAAAATTTTTTTTTTTTTTAGAAAAACGAGGTAAAGCTGTAGAAATTAAGCATACCGCAGGGCTGAAACAAACTGATTTTAAGTATTTGTTTTTTATTTGAAAATCTGTCTTCAAAATTTTCCCAAACTGTGCATGATTGTTTTTCCTCCTTTTATTAGTTATTATTCGATTTTAAAATAATTAAAAATAGCAAGATAAATTAAACAGGTCCAAATTCAAGCAAAATAGTCAATACCCTGGGATATTACATTTCTAACACATTAGATCTTTTTATACAAATGAAAATGATAATGGATTAGACTTCATTTTCGAGAAAATAGATTGGCTCTCTCAAAATGAAAGGGTTTTTATTTTTTAAACCATAGGTTCAAACACGGTTTTATTAACAGATAATTGAACTTTCCTTTCACTGCCATCAGAAAACAAAAAGGTCATTTCAGTTACCACTGCCTTCATTCAGTAAAATGGAATTCAAGGTTAAGATCAAGTCACAGAGAGCCGCGGAGTCTTTTAACACTCCAGCAACAGAGCAGATGAGGAGAGCAAAAGGCAGCGACAGCAATGCTGACAGAGAAGAGATAAAGTTAACAGATGAAATGGAAAAGTCACAGGCAGACGAGGAGATCAAGTGGAAAGTAAAGAAGGTTCAAAGGCACTCTGCCCTCTATTTGTCCCTGAATGACAAAGTGTCTTTTTTCTCCTGCTTTCGACCCTCGATCCCACTGTCTTTTCAGCATGTAAGAAAAAGCGTTACAAAAGACGTCGAAAATCCAAGTGGAGCACCGGTGTCATTATGAAACCTAAGAAAAAGAAGCCTCCTGTCCCGGCCTCCACGTCCTCCTGCTCCTCCATGTCCAGCAAAGCCAATTCTGACAGCAGCACGGATGAAAACGAAGCTGTTGAAGTCAATGGTTTTTCTGGACCGAGCTCATCCAGCTGGTCAGACAGCAGTGATGGGGAGCTGTACCAATTGTCTGCTACCATGAAGAGGTTCTATCGCAGCTTAAACGTTGTATCAGGAACCCGAAAGCTCTTGAATGGGGACAACCACAACAAGCTGCATACTGGCAGGGCCCCGAAACAGAGGCTGAACCCCAGGCAGCAGAGGCGGCCTGCAAAATCTCCCCCATTCCGACAGAAGATGCTGAAGGGAAGTCGTTTCAAGAAATTAGGTCTGTATGCCTAACAAAGATTTGAAGCGGAAGCTGGACTGGCAGTGAGAGTGCTTTTTCCTACTAACTGGCCTTCAGCGGACTGCGGCTAAGCTTCAAAGCAGAGGATGAGAGAGTAAGACAGGTGGTGAAATTACAGTGCTGCTTCTGCTGCTCAGCAAGCTTTAACCATCCAGCGCTTCCCGCTATGAACTCTGAACACTCTCGGAAGTTTTGGCATCGAGCCAAACTGACTCAAGACTCAGCCGAGAACAAAAGGTTTCAGATTTATCATCTCAGAAAATGACACTTGAGATATTTAAAGAGGAGAGCCTGCTTTGCATGGAACAGGCTCAGTTTCAAATGAGATATTGAGAAATCTAAAATTAATAGTCAAAGTAGTCATTTTTAATTGTTTAAACATTCATCCTTCTAACATGAATTGTGATAGTTCCCACTGATGCATGCATCTTCATCATCTTAAGGCTTTCTGGTTTTATTCTGATTAAATATTACTGACGTTAATATGTCATAGAAGTATATTATTGTTGACCCTGCTAGCCTATTGTCTTCACCTTACAGAAGACCTGATAAATAACACTCTTTCGCATTAAAAAATTAAACAAAGACGTAAACAACTTTGCCTTTCATTCTTATCTATGTCTCTCCTTCAGAGAACTCTGGAAAGCAAGAGAAGAGAACCAAAAAGGCCACCCTGGAGCAAATGCAGCTGTTCAGCAGTGACAGCTCTAAGGAGGTCCTAAAAAAAGGAACTCCTACGCTGGTAGTCGATCATAACAAACTAAAAGTGAGTCACAGAGTTTGGGGTTTTTTCAACAACTCGATGTGATGTGGGAGTCATGAGGAATTGTCATAAAGGAAAGATAAGCAGATGAGGAAATAGTCATTTACTTCATTAGAGCCAGTTAGTCTATCTCTATTTTACAAAGCAGTGATTTGTGGAAACTTTTAGCTTAATATCTGTCAGGTCATTATTATATTGTCAGTATAGGACTTTAGAAGACAAATAAGTGGTTCAAAATTCAATTAAACTCAACTAAAAGATACATCGGCACGTAGGCCCCTGGAAGACTGTTTCCCAGGGCTATAATAGGAGATTAACCTGTCGCTGTGGGTTTTAGTTGATATTTTGTGTGTAACTTAACATCTTTATGTGGGCATTAGGGCTCTGGGGAGTTAATGGGATTAAAATTGATCTTATATACACAAAGGACCAAAACATGCAGGAGTTTATAAACTGATATTAAAACCAAATCTGAAGCTGACAGGTAGCAGAGTTTTTCAAACATGTGCTCTATTCTTGGCCAGCATTCATTATTCATCAGGTTTTTAAACAGCCCTGGTCTGTTGAATGTTGGAAACTGATTGGCTGATCCTATATGACTATGGGCATATTTTAAATCAGCTTGTTATACAGCAGCACTACGAATTAGAGAGACTTCCCACAGACACGGAATAAACAGCTGATCACTCAAAATGGTTTAGAGATGGTTTCAACCAGTCATTAATGTTGTTTTCCAGGATCTACTGAGCAGAGCCGTGGCTAAAACAGAGGGTGCTGAGGTGGAGCCGCTGGAGAAGCTTTATGCTCTGCTGGCTCAGTGCATCTACAGACACAGAAATAACTACAACAAGACAGAGCTCATCAAGGTACATCAGATACACAAAGCTTATCTGTTTTCCACAGTTATTTTAAATAAAAGCACACTTGTGATATAGTTGTTTGATTTGATTACATCAAAAGGAAAATTTAAAAAATCACACTCTGTGGGGCTCAGAAAAACTCTGAACCTGCTGTGTGTCCAAAGCATAACTGCAAATTGATCATGTTAAACAGCATCCAAAACAGGAACCCTATCTGGTTTTTATACTCATTTTCTTCTTTTTCTATTTGTGTTTCGCAGGAAATGAAGACAGACATCGACAGCTTCTCCTGAGTTATTCTAATAAAACCCTTGTTTATTTAAAATGTAATGTTGTTAGATGCTCATTTTTACCTAAAGGTACGTTCACGAAACACATCCAAACTCCAAAATACCTCAATATTTATTCTCTGAGATGCTTTTATTCATATTTATTCTTGTGACTTATTTTTGTTGATAAAATTATTTATGATCATGCAGTGTTAATTTATTTATTTAATCATGATGTGACCTTTAATAAAAGTGCAAAGGGTTAAATCAAATCTTTGATGTGTTTTCTGTGCATCAGCCTGCTGAATAACAGCAGGTGACCACTCTAATAAATAGACATGTTAGAGCAAAGACCTGTTTTAAAATTGGGAAAATTTTGCACATATAAATTAGAATTTTGTGGGGAGGTTGCATTTTACTTCTATGTCCTCAGTATTTCAGCACTCCCCTCTTTACTCAACTCCAGGTTTGATGTTTAGGATTTTCTGGTTAGGTTTATAACTATTCCAGCTTGCATCACTCCATCAGTACACTGTTTGTTGGCCTACTTTTACCCAGCAGTGCCAAGTTGAAGCCGCGCACACTCTTGTCAGCCTGTCGCAAGGACGCACATGAACCCTCTGCCCTGACGCTGACGTAGAGGAAAAAAAGAAATAAATGAATGGAACAAATTGATTCTAAATAACGCTTCCTGTTCACATGGATGCTATCAAAATAAAGGTTTGCCAGGTATCTCAAACCTGTCGTAGAAATCTCTGACGAAGCTTGCCTGGTTTTAACTGAACTATCAAACAATTACCGATTGTTAATTCATCTTTTGAATTAATGATATTTTTGTACACAGTGCAAAAGTGCTCTCAAGTCAGTGACCTTTATTTTAATGTATTTTAAAAAGTCAACATAACATAACACATTCTGTGAAGGAGCAAAACACAGTTATCAGGAATTTAAGGCTCAGGTATTACACAAAGATCTTGGTGGGATTTCTTTTCTAGTTTGAACGCTTAGACTGATAAGGTATTTTCCCCATGGGCTTTGTTAATCTGGCTGTTGCACTTCAGTCTTGTGTTTTAGTGCTGCAGTGTTAATTTGCCATTATTATAACGCTTCGTTTATTTTGAAATGCTCAAACCGGATGTGCCTTTCAGTGGTCGGTAACTTCCAACAGCATACAAAAAATGGCTATCGTTGAATGCAGCGAACTATCGGTGCCTTTTTTTATTAAGCTGTCCTTTTCTTAAACCAAGCAACAGCGTTCACAATGCAAGCCGAAGCGGGGCTGACGTAAACCAGAGCTAACGGGCGGTAGTCAGCGCGTGTCCGGCCGTTAGAGCGCCACTCTGTCCGGTTAAGGCAGATGGGATCCTCGGTGAAATTGGGTAAAAGGCGGAAGACTGCGTATCAACAGACCAACCAAGAGATGCTACACAGCTATAACCGTTAGCCAGCTAACTGTTTGTTCCAGCATGAACCCATTGGACAGGTAAACCCACGCGGAACTGACAGCGGACGGTTAGCGGTCGCTGCTCTAGCTTCGGAGCCTCTGCCACTCGTGTTTACTTGGACCGTTGTCATACAGTTAGACTAGCTAACATTAGCCTGGAAAATGTTCCCCCTTGATTTTTTTTTTTCTCAGACTGCAAAGCTAGCTGTGGTGACACGGGACATTTGAACACGAGATGTTAACATGTCTGCGTTTTCTGCCAGTGGTGGACAGGATGTGCATGTTTAGATTGCACAAGTCATTTTCTATTAGTAGCAACAGCATACTTCTTTTTTTTTTAAACAGTGATAAAAATGCAAGTCCTGCAGTTAGTTGTTCCCACAATGCATGACAAGTTTGATCCACTTGTTTCCTAGTCTGAAAGCTGTGGTCCCTATGAATGGTGATCAGATCAATTTTAGGATGATTATAGTGGAATAAAAGACATCTTTCTCCAGTCTTTGGAACTTGTATTATAGGAACCCCTCATTAACTTGCACACGAGACATTCAGTGGAAAATCTTTCTTTTGTTAAATGTTTTCATTTGTTTTGATTGACAGTAGATGATGTTTCCTGTAGTAATCAGTTGTCCATCCAAGACAGTGTAAAAAAGAAAAATGTATATTGAAAATTATTCATATTGTCCTTGTTTCAACTATATGGCAATTTGTTTTTTTATGATATTTTTCAAGAAAAGCCCGTTAAAGGTGTAAATTATAATGCTGGAAATGTTAGGACTCCCATTTGCCATTATGAAAAATTTTATTTATTACATTGACAAAATAAAATGTGACTAAAGACGTACAAGAGGAGATTTTTACCAGTGTAACTCTAAAATGATTATTATACAACAGCATAAAGAGATTCTTCAGCGGGAGGAATAGCAGAAAATTAGTGAGCTAAGTTGCAGCTCTTGGGAGTTAGATGAATGTACTCTGCAATAATAATACCGTTTTGGATGTAAAGCTCTACATCAAGATGTCAGCACTAATCAGCATTTGCCTTATTTCCTCCCAGGGTCTAAAGATAACATCTTAAAAACTTTGATTGACAGCATCCTTCTTTATGGAAGCACAAACGGAGGGCTTGATCTAACTTTACACTCCTGTAAGCTTACTGGAACCCAGGATGGCCAGCAGGAGGAAATCCACCATCCCATGCATGGTTCCTCCACAAGAAACTGTTGACTCGGATCAGGAGATGGACGACTTTGTGGCCACCGCCGCCGATCCTGAGGACAGCAACGGGGCTGTGAGTTCGTCCGAGGTTTCTGCGCTGTTGGAGGAGCGATGCGAAGACCCCAGCATCGGACAAGACGTGCCGGCAGACCAGTACTTGGACTTGAGCATGACAGAGGGAGGCTATGAGTGCAAGTACTGCAGCTTCCAGACATCTGAGCTCAACCAGTTCACCATGCATGTGGACACAGAGCACCCTGACGTGGTCATCAACGCCTCCTACGTTTGCATGGAATGTGACTATCACACGAAAAGGTAGAACACTCACACACCAGGATTTTAGGATATGTCCAGCTCAGGGATTCACATTGGGGCTTGAATACCTGCTCGCCATGTTTTGTTATACAGTTTGGAAAATGATGTCAGTTTCATAAAATTACTCTTGAGTTGTGTTGTCCTGGTTGCAGTCAGTCTCATACATGTTAACAGGAAAGACCACTAGCTGTACCCTTTTTTTTTTCTTCATAATATTCAGTCAATTACCCATCATTTTCTGTGTTTAGTTATGACTCCCTTCAGGCCCACAATGCTCGTTTGCATCCGGGCGAGGAAAACTTCATGCGTACGATGGTGAAGCGAAACAATGAGACCATCTTCCAGCAGACGGTCAATGACCTGACTTTCGACGGCAGCTTCGTCAAAGTGGAGGACGACGAGGCAGAGGAGACGTCCCGCAAAGCCATCCCCCTCAGCAAGACCCCCATCATGAGGATTAAGAGCAGACCGGAGCACAAGAAGTTCGCCACCGCTCACAGAATGACTGTAGACGACGTCATCAAAGTTGAAAGCGACGATGACGACGACGAAGACTACGATGAATACAACAAAGAGCCACCCACGCTGTCGCCCGCCCCGATGACCCCCGCCGCCCCGTGTCTCATCCCCGTGTCCGCACCGGTGCAGGTTCAGGCAGTCCCGCAGAGCATCGTGGTGAACAGCGCCAACATGCTGCAGATCAAAGGCGCCTCCGGCGGCAGCAGCGCCGTCCTGCCCTCCGGCACGCTGGCCCAGGTCCTGTCGGCGCTGCAGAGCCAGCAGAGCAGCAGCCAGACGCAGCTGCTGATCCCCATCAGCAGCATCCCCACCTACAACACCGCCATGGACAACAACGTCCTGCTGGCCAGCGCCTACAACAGGTAACCAGAGCAGGAAAAAACACAGCTGTTCACCAAACCTTTCTTCACGTCAATAATATTCCCCATAAGATTGTACAAAGTAGCGAGAAAGGAATAGAAAACCAAAATGATACATTCAGACTGTGATTGGTTCTCAGAGCGCACTACCCAACATTATTATGTGGCGGTAAACCAAAGTTACCTTGGCTGAATTAGAAAAACTCACCACCTAAATTGAATGAAACAAATGATCTGAAGTGGCTTCAGCTGGTCAGACCGATGCTGTACGTAGGTACAGCATCGGTGCCAATACAGTGAGGTTAGCAGGCTGCCTGGATTCAGAGTGATGGAATTTTCTAACCAATACGCACACACACACTGCCAAGATTCATCTGGCTTAACAGAGGTAGATGTTCAGGAAGTGTGAGCCATCCTCTTTTTTTTTTTTTTGTCTTTAAAGCCACACGTTTATGGACTTATGTCTGTGTGTTTCTGATTTGTTTGGAGGTCACAGACTTCAGGTATGCACACAGAGTATTCCTTTGTTTTCCAGCCCTGCGTCACGCTTTTTTGCCTCACAGTCGCTCAACCTTTTTGGGGCTTTAGATGACATCCTATTGTTCTTTTTAACATAATAATCACTCAGAGATTTGATTTAGTCACATGTGTAGGAGGAGACAAAGATTTTAAAAAAGGCGTCAAACTTTGTTATTTTATGTTTATTTGGAATATTTAAGAGGTCTCCTCAGTGGAATTGTTTCATTAAATGTATTTAACATCACAGCAGGGATTCACATGCTGAGTTGTGACGACTGCTGTGGTCAAAGCTAAATTTGGTCCAAAATCTTTTCCAAAAAACTTTAGCATCTGCTCCTCTCACACATAGTTGGAGATATCATCCATTTTTTTTTCTGTCCCCATCAATGTTAAGATGGTGTCATTCTGTTGGGGTTTCATCTTTTTTTCTTTGTCTCCACAGGTTTCCGTATCCCTCTGTGTCTGAGATCATGGGCTTATCATCACAGACCAAGTTCAGTGAGGAGCAAATCAAGGTCTGGTTTTCTGCGCAGAGGCTGAAGCACGGAGTCAGCTGGACGCCTGAGGAGGTCGGTGCCTTTCACTCTACAAACACTCCGTTTCTTCTACCGCTAGTTAGAAAGGAGTCAAATCCCGCTTTGATGTGTCGGCTGCTCCCGTCTGCAGGTGGAGGAGGCGAGGAGGAAAAAGTTCAACGGCACGGTGCAGACCGTCCCTCAGACCATCACCGTCATCCCCGCCAACCTGGCTGCAGCGGCCAACGGCCTGCAGTCCATCTTCCAGACCTGTCAGATCGTCGGACAGCCGGGCCTGGTCCTCACTCAGGTGGCCGGCAACGGCAGCGCGGTGCCCGTGGCCTCGCCCATCACCCTCACCGTCGCTGGGGTCCCCGGCAACCAGCCCAAAGCGGCGGAACCGTCGGCGTCCGAGTCCAACACCGAGATCTCGGCGTCATCGACCAGCACGCCACTCGGTCTGGATGCCACAGCCACCAAGCCCAAAAAGTCGAAAGAGCAGCTGGCCGAGCTGAAGGCCAGCTACGGCCGGAGGCAGTTCGCCACCGAGGCAGAGATATCCCGGCTCATGCAGGTCACCAAACTCTCCAAACGAGCCATAAAGAAGTGGTTCAGCGACACGCGCTACAACCAGAGGAACTCAAAGGACCATCACAGCCTGCTTCTGAGCGAGAGCCCAGGCGGCAGAGCTGCCGTGGCGGGGGGCGGCCGAGGAGGCCGGGCCAGCCTCGCCGGCCTCAGCGAGAGCATCAGCAGCGACCCCGCCCCGACCATCATCATCGACTCCAGCGACGACGCCAGCGACTCCTCCCCGACCTCGGGCTTGTCGGGACCCCTGAGCGACCCACGGGTCAAATTCCGCCACGCCTTCCCCGACTTCACGCCGCAGAAGTTCAAAGAAAAGACTCCTGAGCAGCTGTTCATTCTGGAGGCCAGCTTCCAGAACTCAGACAGGCCCTCCGACGAGGAGCTGAACCGGCTGCGCGCCGAGACCAAGCTGACCAGACGGGAGGTGGACGCCTGGTTCAACGAGCGGCGGAAAGTGTCCCTAAAAGACAGCGACACCGAGGGGGAAGGGGACAAGGGCAGGGCGGCCGGTACGCCGCCCGCCTCTGGCCAGGAGGGCACTTCACCGGGCGGCAGGAAGGTGCTGAAGAAGACCCCGGTGCAGCTGCACATTTTGAAGAAGGCCTTTGTCCGCTCACAGTGGCCGACATCAGAGGAGTACGACCAGATGGCGGAGGAGAGCGGCCTGCCCAGGCCCTACATCGTCAACTGGTTCGGTGACACGCGCTACGCCTGTAAAAACAGCAACCTGAAGTGGTACTACCTCTACCAGAGTGGAAAGGTGCTCATGCTCACCACATCGTGACCAGATGACTTTAAGAAACTTAGTTTTGTGATGAGGGACGCCTTGTGATGTCAGTTCTCTTTACAAATAGAAGTGATCACTGTGTTGACGAATCCAGTAGTAATGAGTATTGATATTTGTGCTTCTTCAAAAACACGTTGACGCGCACTTACTGAACTTATCTGTTGGCCGTAAGGTGGATGAGGCGCTGAACGGCGGGGGAAAGGTTCAGAAGAAGTCCAGGAAGCGTTTCCGGGGATGGTCCAGGAGGACACGCCGACCTTATCCCTGCAAACGCTCGGCAGAGCAGGGCGCCGGTGTCATCAAGGTCCGTGGGTACATTGAACTTTCTCTACCTCTGGTGACATGGCCACAAAAGGGCTGTGAACCTGCTCAGACCTGGTGCAGTGTGTGGCCAAAGGGCAAAGTCAGCAATGTAGCCACAACAGCAGTCACGTTTTTGGGATCTTCAGAAGCTGAGAGATAAAAGAAGCTTTGCTATGAGGACAGTTTTCCTCTACCAGTCCAGTTGTGTTTGTCAGGTAGTCAATGATCCAGGCAAATGGGGAGGGTTCGTCCGCCCCTCTATACAGAAACTACAGCCCGGTTTTTATATTCAGAAAAGTCAACGAACAGAGTACAACAGGACGCAAAGTCAACTAAAAACAAAGAGATTTATATTTAAACTGTCTAATTCATCAAACACATCTCCAGACTTTCTAATCAACACTTTTTGGTGTGTATTTTGTACACAACAAAACACTGAGACATGCTTCTTTTTTATCCTCTCGTTTTTTGTTAACAGCATTGACTGAACTGGGTCATTTTGAAACATCTGTTTATGTTTTAGGTTTGGTACATTTCCACGTTGGACACAGTAGGGACGGATCTAGCAAAACTCTGCTTTACACATCATGTTGTATCTTTGTAGCTTTAAAATGGTTACGTTGGTTGGCATAATGTCCTTTTCTGTAAGGTTGCATGTTTGTTTCCCGATCAGATTGCTGACACTGATTCTGTCCGGCAGGTTAAGTCGGGTAAGGCCTTTCTGAAGGACTACTACCTCAAACACAGAGCCCTGAGCGAGAAAGACCTGGATGACCTGGTGACAAAGTCCAGCATGAGCTACGAACAGGTGAGAGACTGGTTCTCCGAGACCACCAGGAGGGTGGAGGAGGGCAAAGCGCCCTTCAGTGAGGAAGAGGAGGCAGAGGGGGAGGAGGAAGACGAGGTGGAGGAAGAGGGCGAGGAGGAAGAGGGAGTGGCGGCAGCAGATTGTGGGGACAGTGAAGGAGAGATGGAGGTGAGAGAACAAGGAGAAGAGGCGTGGGATGAGGACTCTACGAGGGAGGAAAAGAAGGAGGGCCCCGACGAAGAGGAGGATGACTCAGTCCAGGCGGAATCTGAAGGTGGGAGCCAATCAGAGCCTCCGGCAGAAGAGCAGACATGAGAGGACGGGTGAGTGTGAAGTTCAGAGCTTCTACCTGCAGCACACACGGTTCCTGTGAGCGCATGTTCAGTCATGAAGGGAGCGGTCCCTCTCTCCCAGTTCCACTGATGGGAGGGCGGATCCGAATGAAACCGAAACCTCACTTCTCCACGTGTTTTAGGTTTTTAAATATGAGCTCAGTCAGTCAGCGGAGGTCCGGCATGTTCAGCGAGCATGTGTCTCTTGTACTTGTTTTGGATGACGTCGTGGGCTTTTACTCGTGGCCGATTGTGCTCGTACAGTCAACACTAGGGAGGGAGGAGGTCACTCTAATGTGTAACATGACACTTTTTTAATTTCATCTTAATCTCTGTGAAGAAACACTGATGACTCAGCACAGCACAGACCGTTCTGTTCTTCTGTAAAAGATTTTTGAAGTAGAACTGAGACCTTCTCTTTGCTTTCCCAGAGCCGTTTGTTCATTCGAGCTGTCTACATTAACACCCCGAAGGCCCAGTTTGCATTAGTGTGAAAGCAAATGTCCTTATTCAAAACTCTGGCTGAAAATGTACTCTAATTCCCAACAGTGTACCTGTTTGATAGCTTATTACCTCCCAGGAGGTTTCAGACGCTGCCTATCAGAACCCACCATCTGCATCTGTTGTAACGTGTGTTTCAGGTCTTGATGATGAATTAAATGCATGTTTTTTTTTTCTCTCCAATTCCACAGATTCAACATCAGCTCCCCAATGTGGAGACGGCACAAAGAACAATGCATGTCAGTGCTTCTCAGCTGGCACGCGGGACCCAGAGACGGCAGCAGGAAGCTCAGACAGGTCCTGTGATGTTAAACGATGAGTTTGTGCCTTTCGAGACGAATTCTGGGTCATGACTCAGCTGAGAATCACTGAGATGAAGGAGTTGAGTTAAAGAAAAACATGTTTGGATTCAGTTTGTTCTGGCTGTTGAACTCTGAGGACCAGCAGAACATGCAGGACAAAGCCCGAGTTCTTGCGTTGCTTCTAACCAATAACAGGCTCTTTCATTTTTCCTAGAAAAAAGAAAACAAAACAAAATTCATGTTTGTATAAAGGAAAAACAAATCAAAACCATTTCTAAATAGACAAGACTTTGAATGGTTTTCTCTCTTCAAACCAGAGGAACCGTGACCCATTTTTATTAGGGGGAATGTCCATGACTCAAACCCAACAGACCATGTGCTAAAGCAAAGGGTTTCAAAAACCTCCGTTTTCTGTGAATAGACAGCTTAAATTAGTGCCATTCTGTTTTTTTAAGTTTGTTTTTGAATAAGGAAAAAAAAAACTGCACTGGAATGAATGCCAACGTTAATGTTAACCTTTTTGTATTTTTCCAAGGGATTTATTACAGTCCTCACAACTTTTCTTATAATGGAGGCTGAATCCATTATGCTGTTCTGATGCTCTTGTGTAAACTATTGAAAATAGTGATATTTTCCATATTTGCAGGTCTGTGGGTCCATTCTGTTTCAGTGACATCTAATCAGTCTGTGAGCCAAAACCCAAAACACAGGAGGCGCATTGTGAGCCCAGAAATATAACCGAAATAACAATTTTACTAAAAAACATCAAGAAGAGGTTAAGTGAATAATTCTCATCATGTATACTGTCACCAGGGAATATTTATCCGTTAGCTCATAACAAACATGTCTTAAAGTTACCAGTAATGACTATCCTGGTAAGTTCAACAAACATTAGAGTAAAACATCTTCTCAACTCGTCAACAATTAGATTTGAAATGAATCTCTTAATTGGATAAGTTGTACAAATATGTCCATTTGACCTCGAGCTTATGTTTCCGATCCGCCCTTTTTAGGGGATTTACCTGCTGATTTCATGCAGTTTGGATTTCGGGGTGCGGTTTATGCTGCTGTTCTTGACTAAAGCTTGGGAGCAGGTTTGTTTAGCTGGAGACTGTCAGCGATTTCACAGACGGTCTCACAGCCAGCAAGCGTCTCAGCCACGCTCCTCCGTTCAGTAACCTCTCCCACTTTTTTGGGGGATAATTGTTCAGAAATATTTGCCCTGATTAGCTGACATGGCCTTTTTTCCATTTCACCGTACAGTTCCGACAGACAGTGTCCCCTCTCACACAACCTAAACGTGTGCTTTGATTCACTTTAAGTATATTTATAAAATCCGACTGTTATTCCAACCAAACCTGAATGAAAAGATTTTTTTAAATTAACCAAAGTCAAGCAGAACACACACAGATAATGATTTGTTCCCACATGTATGTGCACTTCTGGGCTCACATGGGTCCACTGCTCCTGCTTAAAAGTAAAAACGAAGTGGAAATTAGTTTGCAGACTTCCCGATAAAGAGAAAAAAAAAAGGTTACAGTCCCCCAACAGCTGTAAGCCAAACTGTACAATGTTATGGAAAATTAGGTTGCAAGGAAATGAAAACTCAGCACATATCTGCCAGATATAAAAAAAAGAGCTAAAAATAGCTCTGTTTTGTTTGGAAAATGGTCCACATGTAAAAATCCTAAAAGTTCTTGCACTTAACATTAGGCAGATGTTCGGCTGCACATCTGGAGGTTTGAAAAAGAGACATATTCCGTTGGAAAAAAAACCTGTAAAATGGCTATTTAAATACGAGCTCTGATAGATTATTTACATTTAAAGCTCTGTTCAGATTCATCTTTGTGTGTTTTTAGATGCAGTTCAGTCACAGACCATCTGCTACCCAGGAGGCCATTCAAAGCCTCTGGAAACAGTAAGCTAGACCACAAATGAAAAAGGGACTAACACAAACTGTGTTCATGTTCAGAAAACACACGGCAAACACACACTTCTGCTCTACTTCAGGAAACAAGCAACTTTACCTCAGTCAGTTAAGCTACAGCTCAGTAAGATTGTGACATTTAGTTTTTACAGGTGAACTCAATACTGTATGCATGAAAATACAAGTACACAATGACAATTTTGTTTATCCAGACTGCTTCTTTCCTTTTTTTTTTTTTTTGTCCTTGCCACCAAAGTAAGTTAACAACTTTAGAGCAGGAAAAAAAGTAGTAGGAGGCAATGTCAGTGCATTTATTTGCTCAAATACGGGTGAACTTGTTAACTATATCTTTCAGGTTGTCCTCGAGAATTACAGACAATAATTTAGGGACAATAAACCACAAGCACTTGGCTCGGTTTTTAACTTTTTAACTTTTCATATCTGGTGGGTTGGAAAAGGAAAAGGAAAAAAAAAAGCTTTCACTTTGCTTTTGTTCGCCGTCGCCTCCTGTTTGAATTTGTAAGGATATGCACACAAAGAACAATCAGCCGGTGGAGAGCGGGTGGGCCGTGGCATCAGCGTTTGGTTTGGGATGGTTTTCATCTGCGGCGCCGAGTCCTCGCCAGCTCTGTAATTTAGCAAACTTCTGCTTTTTCCGCCATTTTTTCAAATTGCTTTATTAGCCGACCGCTTTTAGTAGTTAATTTATTTATTATATCTGGACTTTCATGGATTTTTTTTGTTTGTTTTTTTTTGTCTGCGAGTAAAAAGAATAAAAAATGAAAAACGCTGTTTGTTTTGAATATGTGTTTTTACTTCTTTGTTTGTGTGATCTGTGATGGAGGACTGAGGTTTTTACTTTATCTGTGTCTGCTTTGCTGGGAAATATCACACCGCGCCACAATGGAGTAAACATGCTACTTAATAAATATCACATATTGTGTCATGTTGCATCATGGAAACCTTATTCCTGTTTAGTTTTGACAAGCAGAGATAAGCAGTCCCCTTTAACCTGCACACCCGGGGTTAAGGTTTGTTTAGATGGACAGTTCCATTTATTCTTCTCATAAAAGTTTGTTTCCTTATTATCTTTGGACAAAGGGAATCAGAATCAGTGCTTCATACATTTGTGGTGACCCCTAATGTTTTAAATAATTTTGAAAAGTATACCTGGTACACTTTTTTAAATGATTTCAATATTGTTTACAATTACAAATTTCTTTAGATTCTGAGGAGTAAGGGGTGCACAGTTTATAATGGGGCGGCCTCCTCATCTCGCACTATAAATTCCTCATTCATTTAATCCTTTGGACAAATGGCCTTGGTAAGAAAATGTGGTGTGGGGGGCACAGCATAAAAAAATGAAAAAACAGCATGTTTCTAAAACTTTTTGTATTGTTGCATTCTTAAAGAGGAATCCGTCTCTGAATGATTCAGTTTTTCTGCGACCTCTCGCATCGGCGGGCCAAGTCGTGTGAGATGACGGGGTTTCTGTCCAGCCAGAGTGCAAGGAGACGGTTTAATAGTAAACACTCGAGTCTTTTTGTTTACAGAGGACATCTTTTCAGTAATTATGAGCAACACTTCCTGAAGGGAGTCCTTCAGCTCAGAGGAAATGAAGTGTCAAACTCAGGCAGGAAGAAAAAGCTGCCGGTCGCAGGTCAAGGTTCCTCAAGCCTCAATGAAAGATACAAATACGACCAAAAAAAGGGACTAAGCAAAGTATTAAGCTTAATTAAAGCATTAAACAACCCAAATGCCATGCTATATAACTATGGGTCAGTCAGCATGTAACGATAGCCTTTCATATTTGGATATGAAGCTTTTTGGGGGAATATTTAAATCCGGAAGTTTTTAACAGAAGCAGTGCAAGTGTCACCACCGATTAGAAGAAAACATAAAGCAAAAGAATAAATCAGATTCCATCTCGGCAAGTTTTCACACTGGACGTTTTGCACAAAATGAGAAGAAGCTGCTAACAGGAAAATGAGCATTATTTGGACCCTCATGTAAAAGGCTGTACTCACCCGGCTGACATCAAATCCAATGTAAGTTCATGGATCAAATGTTTTCTGTCAAAGCTCCGTTTTTTACTAATTCAATGCCCCGTTTAGGCAACATAAAATGTAAGCCTGGCATAAAACGTTTAAAAAAATCTCACAGCAATTCTAAGAAGGCATGCTGCTCATTAAACTGGAAAAAAGATTAAAAAAATAGACAGAGGCAGCTTCAAATGGAAGAAAGCAGAACCAGTAAATAGAACATTCTTAGCATTTACAACCATGAAATATTATTCATTTGAATTTTATTCATTTTAGTAAGGTGGAGGGATGTGAAATTGAATTTGCGCTTATTTCTTCCAGAATGTAGAAAATTAGAATAAAAATGAACTGTTTAGCCATTTTTACTGCTGCAGCAATGCACAGCGTATCCTGCAAAAATGGATCATTCGGGGTCTGTGCAGGATCACTTTTTCTGCACTGAGCTCATATTAAAGAAAAAAAAAATCTGAATATTTCCACCTCTGTCGATGACATCGGCTTTTGAATGTGTAGTTTTTTTTTCTATTTCTAAAAGAACATCCTGTTAAAACAATTTTCTTCTCGTTTCAGCCGTGCTTCGCCCTGTGAAACAGCAGCTGCTCCTTCAGTTTTTCAGTCTCTCCCGGCTCTATTTTGACCCAGACTGAATCATTCAAGGTATTCAGAGCCTCTGCCAGCCGCCTGGTGACGTGCCATAGAAACCAGCAGCGCCATAGAAACCAGTCTAACCAGTCCAGGCAACTTGTTTCCCTCCTCCCTGCCTTCTCTGCCCACCGTCGGCTTTAAAAGACTGAGCCTCCTGTTTTGTTGTTCAAATCACCTCTGATTTTGGGGGCGCGTTTAGACTGGAGCGTGCCAAAGGCATTTCTGGGAGCCTCATTAGGTGTTTTGGCTTGTCTGTGTGGTGAAATGAGGTTGTTTTTTTATTTTTATTTTTATCTTTCGTTTTGTCTTTCTCTCCCAGCAGATGGCAGTCTTAGCTTGGACATCCTCCTCTCTCAACTTTACTGTAAATCATGTAAATCTGGCCGAGGTTAGGTAATACACCATTTGTTCCCAGATCTGGGAATTGTCCAGCCTTCCTGGAAGTTGGGTGGCTTGAAATCCAGTGCCGCTGTGAGTTTTTCCTCTGCTTTTTATTTTTTATTTTCCATTTTTTTGGTAAATGACACATTAGGGGGAGAAGGCTTATCCGTTTCCTTCCTCTCCACAGCTCTGCCCCATTTTGTGGCATCGCGTCTCCCCTCAAAAACACCAGTTACATGCCACAAATGGTCTGGCAAGGGCCTCTTTGAAAACACGAGCAGGAGGCGAAAGTTGCCATTTATTTTGGATTTGGCAAAAAAAAAAAAGAAGGGGGGGGCGATAGGGCAGGAAGAGAGACGGCGACTGAAGAGTTAACCTGCACAAGACCCATCTGATCCAGGGGTGGGACCTGCTCCCCTCCTAATCAGAGCAGAGAGAAAGGGATGGAGGAGGAGGAGGAGGAGGAAGAGGAGGGGGAGGGATGAGGAGGAGAAAATTAGAGTCGACACGAGCGGTGAGACGGGCCGAAAAGAGGCTGTTAGAGGACAGCCGAGAAGCCTTTTCACTACTGACCTAGTTCCACAACCACACAGACACGTGATTTGATCTATAGAGCCGGCCGATGAGCAGTAAAGCTCGTGTTTAATTCACTCCAAAAAAAAACACACACACACACACACACACACACACGCTCTCCATCTTGGGAGCACACTCTGAGAACAAGTGGCTCCGTTTGGAACCCTTTTAGGTTCCAAACGCAGACGCTCGCCCGTAGATGTTTCAGTTCTGATGCAATTCCCAGGGTTCGAACCAAGAGGCATTCAAAGACATCTTTTTTTTTTTCTCCTTTTGGATCACCAAATGAAGCGTGGGCATCTGTTTGCCCCCTGCACGGGTATGTACAAACGGCTGACGTTCGACTGGGGTGATTCTTGAAGAGCATCTCAGCATCTTCCTGCAGGACAACACCCTTCAAGAATCTCCACTAAATTCTGATTTATTATTATACGTCAATAATTGGTCTAAAGGGGCTTCGTATGGCAGGGGTATATTAAGGTTCTTTTTCCCCCTGATGTTTTGCATTGACTAATTTACTGTCCCTGACATTTCTTTACTTTTTAAATGATTCCCAAGCATCTCCAAACACACGGACATTTCTTAGAGCAGCTGCATTCCAGGAAATACAGTAAAACGTATATAGTTTGCTCCAGATGTGACCTTTGACAGCGACAGGGTCCGTCTGTCACAGACTAGCTTCACGCCGTCAGATCAGTGGACAACGGTCAGGCAATGGAGCCCCGTCCTGTTGGGGAGGGGGGGGGGTTGCTGCGTTGCATTGCAATCAGATAATATTGGTTATTAACTTCATCCCATTTCAGTGGGTCAGTCTCAAAAAAGACCGACTAGATATTGAGATCTGAGCGGTGATAGGTCAGACAAGCTGTATCAAGCGTTCCTCTGAAAGGAAAAGGAAGCTATTTCTTTCCTCCTGTTTGTCCACTGTTGTGATGTCAATATATTTACTATGACACCAACCCACCCATGAGTGTTCCCACAGAACCACCTGAGAAAGTCATCCTCTCAGAGTGTTTGTAAAAAGGCCGAGGGGACCCCCGAGCCGAGCGTGTGGAGTGCAGTTCCAGGGGAAACTGATAAAAACAGACGTGACGGGCGCTTTGTGATCAGGATCAGTAGAGGTGAAGCCCCCCCGGAGCTGTGGACGAGCCCCCCTGCTGAGGACAATGTGGACGGCGCGGCGTCCCGGGTCAGTGGAACCTGTAATTGTAATTGTGAGGCAATGGCCGGCTAGCCACACCGGCTGAGTTCAACAATGCCGAGGCTGACTGCTCAGTTCTCTGCCTGGATTTGGCATTTTCCGTTTTCCCCCTTGTTTCATGTTCAGCTCGTTAGGAAGTCAAGTCTGAGTTCATTCGCTAGCGTATCACCTCCTCTGACCTGTGTGCACAAACACCTCGGCAAGTCTTTTTTTAGCCATTACTTCACCGGTTTCCTGAATTCAATTAGGGCCTAATGCAGCCTAATTTCTGTGTGAAGAAAGCGCCTCAAACCACACATTTTGGGTCTTAAATAGCTATTTGAATATTAGGCAGCACCAGTAATTGGAACTGGAAACAAACGAGAAATTCATTAAAACGAAAATATTGGAATTAAATCTAACTTTCCACTGTATGAGCACAAGTGTGCAGTCACCCATTTGCAGCAAATCAAATTAACTCTTGAACACAGTGTGAGTGAGCGCTAAGCTTCTTCTCAGTCTTTGCTCTTATCACAATGGGGAAATTGTCTCCGGCTCTAATATTGCTAACATCTACATGGCGCCTACTTGGACCCCCTGTGGAGCAGCCCTGGTTGACTATGAAACCTAAAACCGATCGGCAACAGTGACAGAAAACTAGCAAATAATCAGGCTGTCAGTCAGTCTCAGCACTGTGAGCAAGTGCTTTTTTTCTCTGGTTAAGCGTGACTTTTGTTTGAGTCGGTTTGGATCACGAATGAAAAAGCCAAGGATGTTGTGCGCGTTTGATTTGTGAGGCTGAACCTCGGGGTTCCTCGCTGAACCTTTTTACGAGAGGATTTTTGAGAGTGCAGGCATCCCAGCCAAGCTTTTTTTTTCTTTTTTTTTCTTCTTTATCCAGTCGATTACGCAGCAAAGGGAGAGCAAGCATAGGGAAGTGCGTAGTAAGAGAGTAAGAGAGTGGAGGAGCGGGGGGGGGAGGCTGAGCCGTCTGGTGCCGGCCTGGGTCATCCAGAGGACGTCTCTCCTCGCTTCACCTCATCCCTTCATTCCATCTCTGCGCTTCCCCTCATCATCTGCCTATACCCTCCCTCTCATCTCCCTTCCTATACTCTTCCCCGCCCCCTCCACACATTTGCAGCTCGTGCCACAGCTCGCTGCGTTGCCCTACATATCCCAACGCCCGGGTGACCGGCCGCATGCAAAGCCCGCTGTGGCATCGACACGTAGCTCCCCCTTTTTTCTTTTTTTTTTCCCCCCCCGCCGTTCCGAAAGTGGAAGCTTAGTCATCCACTCGTTTATTAATGTTCTCTTATATCCGTCACATGAAAGAGAGAGATTTAAATCTATGCATCTGCGGCAGCCAGAACCGTCTGTGCATGGGTATCACAGTGATGCTTTAAAAGATTAACTCCCCGATGAATAATGAACAGCGGCCTGCTGCAGATCCATACAGTCGGAACCCAACACAGTCCCACTAATGAGACACGTTTGGCTCTCAGAAGAATGTGCCGCATGAAATCTGGTTCCTGTAGGCAGAGACCGGCCTGAGACTCTGGAGGCGGAGTGCTAAACTAACTAGTTGGTAAACCCAAAGAGAAAGTTTACATGTAGTTACTGGGAAGGCAGGAAAACAAAACATTGCACGACTTGACAGGAAATCAATCTAAAACAACCTCTGAACTGTTAGTGTTTTTGTTGCCATCCAGTTTGCTTTCTACTCCTTCAGACAGCGTATTAAACGCTTTTCAGCTCTTAACTCTGATGGACGTGCTGACTTTTACTATTTTATAACATCTCATCAACTAAAGGATTTATTTAATACTTGCTCCAGGTACTGGTGAGATGATGAAATGTGGCTCAAGAGTCGGAGATATGAGAGAGTTTAGAGAATATGTGCACAGAAAACACTGGACTGACTGAGATTTTATAGCTCTGGAGACGCGTTCTTGTTTAATTCTCATTCTTCTTAAGAGACGTCTCAAGGACAGACACTTTGGTGCCAAGCCAATGCCAAACGTCTGAAAACTGAACAGATACAGAAAAAAAAACAGCAAATTGAGTGGCAGGAAGTGGACGCAGCACAAAGTGATAATAATCAGAAAGCAACATGTTTGTTTCTTTAGGCTGAGTGTTTGATAGCTCTCATGATCTGGACGCAGCTCAGGGCACAAGTGACCAGCGAGAGTCCAGACATGGAAAAGAAAAGGCAATTCACAGAATACTTTTACTTTCAACTTTGCATTAAGGGCACACTTCTGGGTTCGCGGGATCATTTTTTATCAGTGGGTTTCTGTTCATGTGACGGTGATGTGCGATTTTTAAGCCACGGCTGCATTGGAGATCAAATCTGGAACTTTTGTTGGGTTTTCTTATGCACAGTAGTTGTGATGTATGCTATGCCATAAAATCCCCTGAAGTTTTTCCATTTGTGTAGCATTCTCCGTCTCCCTTGTTATTGCGATAAAGCAATAACTTTAAGCCTGTGCAGCGAGTTCTCCCATGGGGGCAGACGTTAACCCTCACACATAAGGACGTATTTCCTGTCTCTGAATGTGTCAGATCAAACCCTTTCTGGCTCTTGTTTTCTTTGTTTTTCGCTTGTCGACCTGTAACAATGGGTGGCAGGTGTCTTTATTTCTCATTTCAGGCTTTCGGATACACCCTTTACATGCCTCATTAATGGAGAAGCCATCCTTTACTGTATCACACTGGCAGGCAACCAGCTGACAGTCGTCTAATACTTATTCAGTTTGAAATAAGGGGAAAGTATCTCTAACCAGTGTGTCTTTTCTACAGCACAACTATCCAGTGTTCTATTAGCTGTCACTGTTCCCCAACTCTTCTCTTCAACTTTCTCTTTAATGAGTTAATAATCACTCCAACATAATAATAAAAAAAATCCTCTGCTGTTGGTTTTCTGACAGATCACTGAAGCCTTTTTGTGTTTTCTCCACGCTGGATCTAAAAAGTTGACATGCTTGATTTGTGTCAAGAAATCTGAATGTCCGCCCTTCTGCTATTCTAAAAGGCCACGTCAAAGAAAACTGTACAAAGACCATAGGAAATGTTTAAAGAAAAGCCTTCACATATCTCACAAAATGTCGGTTGCTTTTTGGAGGGGTCAGTGGTGGAAGTGCTGCTCAGTGCCAGCCAGCAGCTTTTCAATTTCCTCCTCCTGCCCTTGCATATTTGTCTGACTTCTCCAGTTTCTTTTTGTTGATGGAGCTGTTACCTTGAATTGCTACATCCGTCACTATTGCCTTCTTCTGTGTCATCTGCAGCCACGAGAACATGGCACACCTTCCCAGATAGATAGATAGATAGATAGATAGATAGATAGATAGATAGATAGATAGATAGATAGATAGATAGATAGATAGATAGATAGATAGATAGATAGATAGATAGATAGATAGAT